>JASDQU010738100.1:0-10109 GCA_032191745.1 Picea mariana | reverse complement strand
TAAGTGTGGTGAGAAGAAATTATTTTACATAGATTGTGAACTTCTTAGTAGGTTTCCCCTTTTGCGGTTAATGCATTTTCCACAAGCATAGCAGATTATATGCACTCATACATGAAGCAAGGATTAGGAGGGAGCTAATCCTATGATCCATTGAAGATGATGAAGTATATATATCCATGATAGCAGTCATGAAAGACAATATGTATTATTCAAAGAGAAGACTTAAAGTATCCCTGGTTGTCCATCCACATCTGTGATCCGATGATGGAATATTTTTAAGAACCAAACATCAATATAGCATAGAAAAACCTCAGGAAAAGTACTCAACGCCTTGAAAAAGAGATAATTTCAGATAATAAGCCTCTTCAAGGGGGCAACCTCCTTTTACCCCACTTAAATGTTCAAGTCCAAGATCGTCTTTGAACTTCTCCATAGCTACAACATTTTGCGGTTCCTTCTCTTTCCCTTCTTCAAACTTTGGTTTCACAATCTTTCCTTTCACGATATCCAACACTTTATTCTTGGCAAGGATGAGGTCAATCCTTGTCTTCCATGCTCTAAAGTTAGAGGCTCCATCTAACTTGTTCTCTGACTTCATAGAATAAGTCATGGCTGCTTTGACTTGGTCAAACCCTAGATTTGACCACAAACTCAAACTTCACGTCTTGACTTGCTGAGAGTATCAGGAGATGCGCTAGGCTAGGGTGCACTGATTTGTCCAGAGATTAGGTCAATCTCTTCACTTAAGGTGCCTCAATGAGAGGATTAGGGTTTCTGCAACTGCTCCTGCTAGTAACCCTAGAGAAAGTGTCTTGGAAGCTGCTTCTGCTAGTAACCCTAGAGGCAGTTCCTCAGCGAGCTCAATATCCTAGTGGCTATGTTTCCTTCCAGCATTTAGACTGAATGAAGGAGGTGTGGGCCCATAACCTATTAGAATATGAAAGATGTGTGCTCGTTTTACCATTGACAATATCCTTGTCACCCAACCATAGGCCGAAGCCACCCTCCGAGCACCTTAACCTTGACAGGGAATCATTCTGGAAGCAAACCCTAGGCTAGATAGACAAACAAAGAGTAGCGCACCTTTCCCCAAGGATAGCGCACCAACAAGAGCTGATTAGATATTCCAAACCCTAGCCAAGAGATAGTCCAAGCCAAAAGGTAACTGCTAGCTACAACAATTGCACCAACAACTCTCTTTCAAACCTGCGCACAAGACTGCAACTGCACTACACAGAATTGGCTCTCTGCAACTGCTGAGATGTGTCAAATGAGAGACTGGCACCCTATATTTATAGTGGTTCTAGCAGACTTACTGGGGCCGACTTCTCCTTCTGGGACCTGTCTATTCAGTATATATTAATTCTTCTGGCCGACTTCTTCTCTTGAAGGCTAATGACCTAATACATATTATCTTCTTGAGTCAACACGTCTTCTAGGGTTATTAGCCCACTCATTAGGGTTTCTCTTGCTTCCCAGAGTCTTCTATTCTCGTCAGGTTTACACGTGGAGGTAAATACCTCCCGCAACTACCATAATATCAACACACAGGGCCCCTCATGTTCATTGATGCATCACCATACATCACCAACAATAGAGAAACATCCATCACACCGGCCTGACCCCAGAGGACAACAAGTCTTGCTTCATGAGGTAATAAGTATGGTATCATGGTAAGTGTCACTCTAATAATTGAAGCATTTGAATATGTTGCAAAGAATCCTTTCTTGATTACATAACATTTGCTTGGAAATTATACCTTTTGCCTTATTTAACCTTGGTGGGTGTCATTATGTCCTAGTAAGTTGGTCACCCTCGGGAATAGGGTGCTACTGGAGGGTTCCTTGAAGAGTCATCATACCATTCCCAATCATACTTATCACCTTCCATACTTATTCCATTGCGTCTCCTCATCTTTTGGGTTTTCAGGTGCACTGACCCAAGAAGGGATTGTACCTCATTTCATGGGAAGAAGGGGCTAAAGGACCAAAGGTAAATGTAGTTGGAAAAATATAAAATCCAATCATAAAACCTTCTAGATGCTCGCCTAGGGATCCTGAGAACAATGAAATGATTCTCAAAAAAATTAGGGACTTATGAAATAAATAACTAATCAATCAATCATGCCAACCAAGGTAGAGCGTATGTGGGCTATGCATTTACTTTTTAGTGCCCCTTATTGCCTTCAACTTGGCCACACTCTAATAAATTAATGGAAAATGAGCTTGGAAAAATGTTGCATTGCGGACGAAGGGCAACACACCCTCTACAAAAGCACCCATAAATGAGACAATACGAACCATTGTATGTCATGAACCCCATGTCCATAAGTCTTACCCCACTCCACCTCATACTCACACATGACTTAGATAGGTTTTCCTTGGGAAACACCTTGGAATTTGGCATTGACTGACCCAATAGGATGCCTTGACACCCATCCCACACCTAAATTTGACAAATTGTATAAGGTCTTTGAGTATTTGTTTAGTTTGGAATGGGGGGTTTGATGCACATGTTTCGGTGGTTCCATTATTAGATATGACTTACTTGGCGCGATTCTTATGACTTATGGAGCCTTGGAGGGTGCATCTGTTTGTCTTTGCAAGACCTTTCCCGATGAAAAGGTGTTCATGAGGAGATGACTTTGTTCGGATCTTCTTGGGGGCTTTGGAGCCCAAGGATGGATGCATAAACCCCATGTTTGGGGTGGGATTGTGATCACCATTTGCACGTTGAAGGAGGTCATTGCCTTTGGAGGCACTCCAACATGGCTAGTGGAAAAGCTCCTACTTCCTTCCACTTGGACGCTAGCCTTTAGAGGCTTGGACGTCACCTTACTAGCCCATGACGTCATTAGGGCTTGGTGGAGGTTATGCTTGGATGGAGGATTTGGACACTTGGCATGTGTGGGCATGAAGGATGGCCTTTGGAGGCCTAACGTTGCACTTTTTCCAGCCTAACGTCCTACTTAGGGGCTCAACGTCACCCTAGAAGGGCATGACATCACCCTTTAGGGTTTTATTCTTGTAAAAAATGAATTTTGTTTAATTTGAATGGAAAAATTAAGAAGTAGGCTCAATTATTGAAAAGGCATTACTTTTGGGTGGCTAGGATTTCCCATATAAATATGGCTAGCCACCATTCATTTTTCATCATAACTTTTCCCCACACAAGAGGATCAAGTCTGAAATTTTCGCCCTCTTTGGCACTCTTGAACTATTTTACTCATGCACTATCTCTTGGAGGGATATTTTTGGATGTCTCTTAGCTTGTTCTTGGTGAAAAAATCTGCAACTAGGGTTTGTGCTTGATTATTCTTGGCGAAGTAAGTAAAATTTGCAATTTTCATTTCATGCTTTGAATGTTTATGGTAAATTTTACTTCATGTGGAAGATTATGAAATTGTTTGCTTAAAACCCTAGGAGAGGAACATAAGGTGTTTCTTCCTCTCTCTAGATTATTCTACTTGTTGAATTGCTAAGAGAATCTTGTCTAGAGTAGGCTTCTAAAGCCCTAAAGTGCTAGCACTTTAGAAGCTTTTTTTTAGAAATGTGTTGCTATATATCTCAAGAGTAGAATGAAGAAGAAGAATTCGCTAGAGCCCAAAGAGCTTGCTCTCTAGCAAATTTTTCTTTTGAGACTTGAAGTTTGAGGCCCTATAGTGCTAGCTCCTCAACTTCATCTCATCATCCTTAGGACACTGCTATCATCATTTATTTCTCCAAGTTATATTGTTGTTGTAATTGACTCCATAAGCCCAAAAGGCACTATTTTCATTGCTTTCTTGTGAAGGAATTGATCAAGCAACTCTCATACTCTATTCTCTAAGGCTTTTACTAACCTTTTCTAACCCTAGCTTAGCTAAATTCACTAACATTATTGCTTCTGTTGTAAAACACTTCTACAACCATGTATTTTGATTAATTTTTTCGCATAATTCACTCTAAATGTTAGCTAACATACTCAAAAATTTCTTGGGATAAGTTCTAAATAATATACTTGATAAATGCTAAGTTTTCACTATATTCTATTGCAATCCTGAGTTGAATTTCTTGTGGATGTTATATACCATCATCTTGCTGCAATTTAATATATTTAGCATTAATTTTCATTTGTCTATTGTTTGTTGAGGTATTTTATCATATTGGTACTTGGAAATTGTTATATATATGATGCAATTGTTCTTGTTCCAGGTAGGTACCCAAATCTCTTTCCTTTGTCTCAATTTTATAGACATAGACCTTTGACTTAGGTAACTAGTCAGAGGGCACTCTAGACTTTACCATATTCTGGCTGCCCGATCCCTTGAGGTTACTGAAGGCACCTCCCTTGGGTTGGACCTCTTCCAACCCTAAAAGGTGGGGATTTCCTACTATGGTGACAGTGGTGGGTTATCCTGTAGTTACGCCAATTCGATTTACTTGTCTTGGGCTTGGACAAGTACAAATTGTGTGATAACAGAACACAATCGTGGCACACATCCATTTGATGTACTTGTTGGGTGCACCCTTGCTGAGTGCACTTAGGTGCCTCGGGTGTACTTGTTGGGTTTGTGGAAACTTGTGTGCAACACCATTGGACATTAGATGGTTGGTGGACAAGTCATGAAGGGAGTGGTGGTACAATTAAAGTTGGCGATGATGGCACTGCCTCCTTATCCACACCTTGGGTCATATGGAAGAACTCTTCAATCCATTGGGTGTGGCCTTGGGGGAAAGTCTCGAGTTAGGTAGTGGTCACCTGACACTCGACTCCTCCATCTAGGATAACTCCTAGCAAAGACAAAGGGTTAGTCCCTAAAAAAGAATCTAAGGTTGATTAGATATCCATACAAATAATAAACAATATTATTCTAGGAGTTAATATGAAACAAAAACAAATGCGACTATTCTAGTAGCATATAATGACACAAAAAAAGACTTTCTTAAGTAAATTAAATACTTCAAGATCACTAATAAGCAAACTAGAATACTTGAAAGTAAATGAGAAATACTGATGATAAGCAAAATGGAAATATATAGACCAATGAAAAAAAAGTAAAGTATTGCTGCAAGACGCATGTGTTGCAAGTGCTCTTGGTAAATTTTATTATTAAAGGATGACTGGTTGAATTAGTGGGTTAATTCAATGAAGTGGCTTGATGTTGCAAGTCCACTTTGTGCATGCAAGATTGTAAGTGTGAAATAAAATAAAATCTAATCTAATATTTGGCCCCTTAACAATCATCCCTCAAATGGGTACACACAAGATTGTAGGACTTCCAACGAGGAGAGACTAGGTCTCAAGGTTTCCCCTTGAAGTCACATGCAATCCCACAAGTATTGGTTCCTTTGAGCAATAACGAAAAAATGATTGTCCTAGTTAAACTACTCCACACTACTCAACTCTGTTTTTGATTGCATCCTAGATCAAGCAAAGCTCCCAAGGGTCGAGAGCATACTAAGGCACTGAGGGGGAAAGTTCTTTATTTTGCAAAAAGGAAATAACTTAAATAAATTGTAGAAATTGAAATCTAAATTAACTAGTCTAGAAATTGAGGTTAAGCTAATGTTTTGTGGTGCTTGGGTTTATTTTTGATTTATTTTATCTTGCAAAATGAGAATAAACAAAATAAAGAGACAAAATGCAAAAAGAGACAATTTCCTCCATGGGATTGGGGGGATGGTAGGCCTAGTGGGTGACCCCACTCTTTCTTTTTGGTTACAATTGTTTGGAAGAATGTCTCTTGGTATTTTATAAATTCAAGACCAACTAGACTTGATCCCACTCTTTCTTTTTGGTTACAATTGTTTGGAAGAATGTCTCTTGGTCTTTTATAAATTCAAGACCAACTAGACTTACAATATGGTAGAAGAATGAGTTTAGATCAAAGAAGAGGTATGTTAGGGGGTTCTCGATTATCCAAATCCATGAAATTTCGGCAACACTTCCTCCTAGCTGTTCGTTAATCCTGAAAAAACAGAAAGCTAAAGAAGCCAAGAGATGCCCAAAATCACTTTGAAAGTGCCTGCAAAAGATGTTATATTCATGCAAAAAATATAAAAATTTCCAAGTGAACAACTATGAACTAAGTTAGCAAAAGCAAGCAAGAAAGCAAAATTTATAAGCGAATTTTGATTGCTGTTTGGGACAACAAACAAAACGGCACTAAGATTTCCAAATATTTACTTGAAAGCTCTTATAATTGAAATGACTTCTTAGACTTAAGATTTAGAATGAAATACTTGCTAAAAGGAGACTCTTTTTATGCTATATCTACTTAGAAATATGAAACTTTAGATGTAAATTGGATCTATCATGCATGCATACAAAAGTGAAATTTATTTTAGCATATAAAACTTTAAAACTAGGATGTACTTATGCATGCAAGAGAAGTAACCAAAGAAAATTTAGATTTTGTGAAAGAGAGAGAAAAGATTGATAACTTGGAAACTTTGGGCAATGGGGTCTCCAGGTGGAATGATGAGGAACTATATCTTTAGAATCTTGGAGTTGTGGAAGATGTAGGCTAGATCAACCACCTCTCCAAGCAAATGAGATCCTGTATGCTTCAAACACTTGCAAAAATTGTTAACTTCTTGGTGTCACCTACAAGAGAAACTCGAAGGGCATGTTAGTTAACTGAAACCTTCATGCACATGAAAACCTCTCAAATAGACAAATAATAGGGTTGAAAAAGAAAACTAGCATGATTATCCTATCCTACTGGGTGACAATACCCCTTCAAAGTCCAATGCACAATGAACATGACAATGATCATTCACACAATAGCACAAACCACCTTTGACCTCCAAAGCCTTTTTATTCCAATCAAAAAGTATTACAATGATAGAACCACAACAAGATTCACCCAAATTATCATTAACCAAATGAGGGATAGAATACTTGGTTAAATATACAAGAGGGTCATTGATTCCAATGAAGAGGGTGTGATTGTTCTATATGAGATAGTATGAAATGATATGTGATCATATCCATGAAGGGATGCATCCTTTGGATAATAAATAACTATTTATTATTATTATTACTTATATATATTATTTAATAATCAATAATTATATTATTAATTATTAATCTAGGAGATTGTCTTCTTGATGTTGTCCAAACATCAACACTCCCTCTCAATGAGGGAGACATTCTGCATCATGTCAAGTTTGTCTCTGAAGTATACAAACTTCTCCCTAGACTCTTGAAATCTTTCTATCAGTCCTTGGAGATGTCTCTCTCCCACCTGAATCGAGGGGAAACCCCCCCACGACTCGCCCTATGAGCCAACTAACTCTCTCTGATATCAGGCTCACTTTGGGTCCGCATGTGATATCATCTAGCATCTTGAGTCTTTATCATTCATTGCCAAATCACCATGCCTAGGACAAAGACCACACTAGGGTCGTTCACCACAGGTACACCCCTGTGAGTGAATGCCATCCTAGTGCTAACTGACACGTGGAAAGCACCCCGAGTCCATATTATTCCTTGTCATGATCAAGGAAGGACTACGCTTGGACCCATTTACCACAAGTACACTTTTGTGATAAATGTATCCTATTTCCCTTGGTCTACAACCCAATCTAGGAGAAGATTGCCCGATGCTTACTTGGGACATTCACTATAGGTACACCCCTGTGGGTGAAAGCCTGCTCTATGTTTCCACACACTGGAGGAACACTAGCACATCAAGTCTTCTATTCTTTGAAAACTATGCTTGGGCCATTCACCACTGGTCAAAAAACCATGACCAATCCTGGGAGAATATCTTCCCAATGTTGAAACATCAACACTCCCTCTTAGTTAGTAAGGTATATTTCCATGATGTCTTCATCTAGTAGTCCACTGAATACTCTGTAATAAACTAGTAGCACACAACTACTACCATGCCGTCGGTAGCTCGAATCATCCATCACATTCTCTGCAATCAAGCAACACACAACTGCTCCAAGTGATCTGGTAGTCTCCATGAAAATCAACTAGTAGCATACAACTACTACAATGCCATCCAATAGAACACGACTGTGCTGATCCATAGTAGTACATAACTACTATCCAATGGTACACAACCACTGCTAGTAGCACACAAATACTATCCAATGACACACAATCACTGCCCGTGGTACACAACCACTGTCAAGAGACACACAATCTTCGTCAGTGGTATAAAACCAGTGTAGTAGAAAAAGGTTTGTCATACATGGCACTCCCATGTGGAATTTTAGAGGCTACTCCTTCTAGAAACACTAGGGTCAACTCCTCCTAGTGTGAGACGTCAAGGTCAACTCCATTGACATTTCCTCATGTGTTTCCAAAAGGGACGTGTCCTCATGTGCTCTCCACAAGGGACGTTGGGATATAATCCCAAACCCACTTATCCCTCTTGGATGATTGTCCTCACAGATAAAATCAAATTAGTCATAGAGGAGTACGATCTAGAGAATGTCTCAGGAAGCTGCAAGCATTAAAACTCCCTCTCAACGAGGGAGGCATTCTATGCCACGCCAGGTCTGTCACAGAAGTACTCGAACTTCGTCCTAGTAAGGGGTTTGGTAAGAACATAAAAAACCTACTCATCTATAGGAAGGTACTACACTAGTACTACCTTCCTATGCACCATGTATTGGATGTAATGGTACTTGATCTCAATATGTTTTGATTTGTCATGAAACACTGGATTCCCTGAGAGCTTCACACAACTTTGGTTATCACAATGAATAACAGTGGAATCCATCACATGTCCAAATAAATCTGTAAGGATCTTGTGAAGCCACACTGCTTCATGGACTGCCACACTCAATGCAATGCACTCTGCTTCCGTGGTGCTCAAAACCACAGAAGTCTGTTTCCTGCTACACTAGGAAACCATGGCAAGTCCCAAAGTGAAGCAACACCCGTAGGTGCTCTTCCAGTTCACTGCACTCCCTGCCCAATTAGAGTGAGTATATCTCTGTAATCTCATGTCAATACTGGAATTATATCTCAGACCATGTCCAACTATGCCTCACAGGTATCTCAACACATGCTTCACAACAATCCAGTGTGTTTGTCTCGAATGACTCATAAACTGGCCAAGTGCACTCACTGTTAGAAAATATATGGTTTGGTGTTAACCAGATATATCAATGATCCAATCAATTGTTTGTATAGGGTTAGATCAATCTTGTCGGAATCAGAAGAAGACACACTTAGTTTCTTTAGATTCGCCACCATTGGTGTAGCCATGGGATTACAGTTCAACATCCCAAACTTCTTCAATATCTCAACTGTGTACTTCCCTCGACTCAGGAAGATCTCATCAATTCTCTACCACACCTCTAGTTCCAAGAAGTAGTGCATCATACCAAGGTCCTTCATCTCAAACTCAGAGGCCAACACATACTTGCATTCAACAAATGGGCTCTTTGTACCGTTGAGGGATAAATCATTGTTGGTCACTATAATTGCTTAATTGATTTCAAACAACCAAGTGAAACATAAATTATCAACCCAGGGAAGTCTTTTGTTTCAAAGATAGCCACGCACTGTATATGCTCAACTTCAAAAGCATTTAGTGTTGTAGTAAAGAAATTATTCTATCTATAATTGCTGAAGTGAACTGAAGTTCTGAATTAGATCACAGGAAAGAAATCTCCCTAATTGCAATTCTTCACAGCTAAATTAAGAATCCTGGATTACATTTTAAAGCATCATTGCAATGGGAAAGAACAACTATCTTGCAATCAGAGAACARGACCCTTATTCTCAACAGAGATTCAGTATCAATACTTTTTCATGGAAATAATAATGCAGAAACAATAAACTCTATCTAATAGAGAGCAAAGCACTTAGTTCCTTTCTGTCTAAGCAGGAGCCTTGGGCCTTACTTCTGTTTAGCACACTTGTGAGATTGAAGTCTACAGAGAACAAGGCAATCTGATTCCTTTCTTTCTAAGCAGGGATATCCAACCCAGTTCTGATTAACATAGGGAAAGTAAACAGGGATTAGGATGTTTTAGTTCTTTCCTTTCTGAGTAGGAACCCTTAATCCAATCCCTGGCTAACACACTTGCAGAGGTAAAGGGAGATCTACAGAAGACAAGGCATTGCAGTCCCTTCCTGTCTGAGCAGGGACACTTTAC
>JASDQU010738099.1:109199-124995 GCA_032191745.1 Picea mariana | reverse complement strand
CTATGTGTGAGTTAATCTAGAAAAAGCATGAAACTATCCTAGATTGAACATGTGGGCATGTGTGGGCCCGTTACAAACTTTTAAACTCTCCTAATTTTTTGATCTAAGAAAGTAGAAATTCAAACACTATTCTAGCTTTGTTGACATGTGGGCATGTATGGGCCCGTTACAAGAATGTGTTTGAAAAAATGAAACTAAGAGGGGTCTCGAAAGAGCCGTTGTCCTCTCCTAAAAGTTTTGAAATTTTTTGTTAAAGGGAGATGAGATAGTTTTCACAATCTTTTTCTGATTCTCAAGATCGCTTAATGGCACGAGAGAAGAGCATACTCAAGATTGTTACTTGCAACTTCTAGTCCCGAATGTGAGTTTAGATGTGATTACAATTTGATGTTCAACTTAGATTATAAATCAAAGCAAGCCATCCACGTGGCGAAAAGCAAATAAGGGAAAAATTATTTTTATCCACCTAAGTGCCTATGTTTGTTTGACTATCCCCTTTATAAGTTGAGGGGTCTAAGTGGTGCAGTATTTAGAGCATGCGTAACATCATTCTTGAGAAGGAAACTAACTTTCCCCACATCCAAAACCTTACAATGAAAAATTTAGTTCCAATGCGTGGCTTTTAGTATAGACAGAGGCACGTGTGGCGCCTGTGCGCGAACCGTATTAAGAACCAAAGTGCATGCGCACCTCTGTGGGGTGGAATACCCGCGCGCTTGTGATAAGTTACTGAGAAAGAAACTATGAATGGATTTCTCTCGATTCTCCTGTGAATCGACTGGTTAGCAGGTCGGCGGAGGCCGGTTTGTGTCCCTTCAAGTTAAAAAAAAACAAAAGGAAAGAAAAATAAACCCAAATGAGGGAGGATTTGATACCTAAACTCGCCAGCGGAGTCGCCAGTCTATTCGCGTTCAAATGGTCACCAGGTGAGCAAATAGAGAGCGCTTGCATACCCTGTTGGGTCTAGTAGGGTAGAACAACTGTGGAGCATAGGGTTAAAGGAAACAAAACTAACTACAATCTAATATCAACTGAAAACAAATAAAGCTGTGAAAAGGAACAATCAAACATCAAACACAAAACACAGGGGTCACTAATGGTTTCAAGATGGTGTATTAATGAAACCGGAGCACGCTGAAGGAAGAGACCAGAGGTTCCTTCTCCCTCCAACGGAAGGCTCTTTGGGGCCCTCACATAATTCGCTTTCCTTACAAATGAAAAGAACTGCGCATAGCAGTGAAAGAACTCTCGGTGATGCAGCTGATGGGTTGTTGTTAAAGGATGAGCCCTTAACCATCTGAACAGCATAACAGTGCTTAGAATTCCTTGCCAAAACAGTGTATCCTCATGGCCTTTTATAGCAGCTCCTCGGGCGGTCACGTAACCTTCTCAAAGTGTGAACAGGGACCCTTTTAGGGTTTATTTAGGTCATTAACTCGCCGATTTTGTGGATCCGGCTCTGATTTGAGAGTCAAATCAACTTGGGAGTCGGTACGTAAGCGGTTGGGAGGCCGACCTATTCAATTAATGCACCGTTTTAGCAGATGCATGGGTTTTTGTGTTGACAGCCGCGTGTCGAGCGTGCATGCGCTAATGACATGTTTTTGTCCTGCGCATGCGCGCGCGCACCAAACTGCTGTAAAGCGCCCTTCAATTTTTGGTTACTTTGTATAGTTTTTGTCCCTTCTGGAGTGCTGTGAAATTAATTCAGTGCCATGAATGACTTCTTTGTTGTTTTGATGATGCGGAGTTCTTGTCGCCATGTGCAGAAGAAATTTCAGTGATAACAGAGAGAATAGTGGATCTGTAATTATGACACTCTTCAAGAATCTCATGTGTATAAGAGAGTGTTCTCTCTTCATGAGGGAGACTATTATTCATAGGGGAGATTAGCTTGAAGAGTTAGAGATCATGTAATTCATAATTTAGTCTTGTAATGAGGAGAAGGGGATTCTTAGCTTTGTTATTCTTTCATGCTTTGTCATTTGACTCTTGTATTATAATTTGAGATTGATGTATTGTGTGAGCTCACATATGTCTTTTGTCATTCAACTCTTCACATGTTGTATTTCTTTCCTAGATTAATTTCCTGCTTTCCTAGTTAGTCTTTCAAATGTTTTTCTAGATTAATTTCATTTCAACAATTTAGATTAGATTACTTCTACTTCAGTCCTGCATATATAGTGTGTGTGCTTCGTAAGCCTACGAACCTCAGATTGACAAATTAAATAGTTGGGCAAGTACTACAAAGGAATTAAACAATAATACTTCCACCTAACATTTTGGCGTCGTTGCCGAGGAAGCACGATGGATTGAAGTTTAGTTTGATTTTCTTGCAAGCGTAACTAGAGTGTGAATTTCAATTTCAGCAAGTGTGCTTGATTTTTGCAATTGTGAAGAGGTTTTCATGTGTTTCAGAAAGTATGATTTTCAGTTTTTTTTTATTTTGATTTGGTTTCTATCATAACCCCTTTTTCAATATGATTTAACCATGAGTGTCATCTTGGAACAACTGGCTCAGATCCTGGCGAAAGTTGGGGTTTCTTCTTCTCAGGAAGAGGACATCTTGACAACAACCCAAAGCTTAAATACTCCTCTAGAAACAAATGAGAAATCAACATCTAAGGAACTTGAGGAGGACAATAAGGAGTTGCAGCAAGATTTGAGCGAGGAAGAGCGTGCCTATGAAAGCATTATCGAGCAATGGTTCTAGGTAAGTACTTGATTAGCTCCATTTTTTTATTTAGAAATTTTGCAGCAACTAGATTCATTCACTCTTGAATATTTCCATTATTCATTTGAAAAATTACCATTGAACATATTGTTTTTAATGTTGTGTGCTTGGCTCCACTGGAAATTTGCCTACACGTAACTAATTTCTAATTCCATTTAGCATAGAGTAGGTAGGTTCTATTTTTTAGTTTTTCTTTTACCTAGAATAAGTATGCTCTCCTCCGTGCTTCGTGCAATTGCGAGGATCATAAAATAGGAATGATTTTGATTTCAGGAATGAATGTTTTTGTGTCCATCCTTTGTCCTGCAAATAAACACAATAAAAAAAAAATTAGACGAATAAAAACAAAACCAAAATTTTTCTATGCTGAAACAGTGAAATTTTTTTTACATGCTAAGATAGTCGCTGAAACAATGAAATTCTACATGCTAATACAGTAAAAAATGTACATGCTGCAACAATGATTATTTTTTTTACATGCTGAGACAGTTGTTGTTACAGAGAAATTTTAATTGTGTCTGTATCATGCTGAAACTTTGGTTGAATTACGTTTTCTATCCATGCTAAAACCTGCAACAAAACAAAAACAATAAAATGGACATGACATGAGTATTAATAATATGATGCCCCAAAACGATTGCACTGAGAACGCATTACTAAGACGAGAAATCTTAAGAGTGAATTTATCCTTCGGTTTGTTTCTCTCCTTCACCCTGCACTATTGTTGAATTATTTTTCGGTCTAAACTATCTCTAGATTTTTTGATTAAAGTTTCACTGCCCACGCCACACCTGCAATAGCCATGCTCTATTGCCTAGTCTCCGAAATTGCCAAAAATGCATAACTGTTAAACACATGATTTTAAAACGGATTTTCTGAGCAAACCGAGGCAAATTAGAAAAAAATAAAACATGGGTTTTCTCGGTAACAGAGGCAGTTAGGTAAATCATGAGCGATTTTCAGGATTACTATTGAAGGAAAATCTCCCCGAGGACAGGTAGATCTCCTCTTGAGAGCTAAACTCTTAACTCTTAAGACAAAAGATGCTTATCATGGACACTGACTTCCTTTTAGATCTAGATAAACTGATGTGTGAGGAGGAAGGAGAAAAGAAGTACCTTTTACCGGTGTTTGTCCCTACACGGTCCGAGTTGAGCTCCAATATTACGCTCCTCGATAAGCCCTGTAGACAAACAAAAATATGAACAACTTCCTACTCTACTGAGATTAGCTCGAAAATGACCTATCTATTAGAGACAACTTCTTGTGAGATGAAACATAGATTTGAAAGAAACAGGCCAAGCATATTATATTAAAGATAACAACAACGAAGAATGCTTATAGCCATAGATGTGAGTGTAGCAGCTTTGTCAAGCCTTCCTCATCCAAACCCTTGCTCAAACAGTACACGCATCGAATGTTGATGTTCCAAAAGACACATTCTTCATGAGATAATAGGTTTGATGCTTCACAATACTTTTTCCCATTTTCACCATGAGAAGGCCTGTTTAAATAGGCTTGGAGAGGCCCAACCACTTGAGATATCTTTGAAGTAAGTTGAGTATTTTCCTCCTTTAGTTATGGATATTCCCTAAGATCATGGCTTGATCAAGGATCCAAAGCCAACCACCTTCAGATATTGAGGGGATCTTTCCCTCAATCTTCTCAACAAACCAAAATTCGCCTGGAATAGGTAGCGCTCCTCCAAAAAGGACATCAGAGAGTTATATCGCTCCTTGAAAGAAGAACAGCAAGCGTTGGTGTTATAAAGCTCCCCCAAAAGGGTGGAAAGAGTGTTATAGCACCCCTTGACAATGTATAGGGGAGTGCTCCTCTCTAAAACTCATTTTTTAGTGGTTCTCTCAATGGCAAGAAGGTTTATAAACTCAGTTAACCCATTCCTCTTCTTTCAAATCAATTGTTTGAGGTGTTTCAAGTGTCCTTTCGATGTCGTTATAGGCACAACATAGACATTGTGGTAGTATTATTTTTCTAACACTTACGACACTTGTGACCAAAATGCGACACTTGTGACACTATCAAAGTGAGTAATTTTGAAGTGTAACAGATTGCCCCCCAAAATATGAAGTTAGAAGACGAGAACTGATAACTGAAATACTTTGCAGACTTTCAAGCAAGGGCGCAGGCTCAAAGAACTTGACAGAAGCTGCACACAACCATCAAAAAAATGTTAAGACATGCTTCAAACCCAAGGCAGGCATACCTATGCTTGAGTGATAGAGACTTGCAAGATATGGATGCCATAAAATACACTATGGATCCATAATTATATTTACAAAATGGTATAGCCACTGAAGATACACTGTGGATCTATTCTCCCATGACCTGAACTGATTGTAGCCATGAAGAGTACACAGTGGATCTACGAGATGACAAGACATAGCCATGACCAATACAAAGTGGATCTATGTGACAGTACATGTGTCATTGTTCAAGAGAAACTTCGTCGCAACCTGGGCAAAGTACATATCAGAGTGATCACTCAACCCAGGGTCTTCTTACTGATCCCGATGTAGTATGAATCTAACCATGTGAATAGATGTCCTGATGTCAAACATGGTAGAAACCACTTGATTACAGGTCAATGATGTAAACCGTTAACAAGCGCGAGGGAGATCACCATTGATGTCAATAATTCCCAAGGTACTTCTAGTACATTCCAACGAATGTGAATGGATGAGCTGAAGTCGAACATCCATGGAATCATTCGATTAGAGTTTAATGATGTAAACCCACTGTCAAACGTGAGGAGGCCTGCCATTGAGGCATGCATGTCCCAAAGTACTAGTTGGTTTCTAAGTCTAGTTCCTGGATAATGTGTTGAATTCGACAGGAATAGACTCATCGAAGGAGGGCCTTGATGTATCCCCCATCAACAACATGAAAGAGACATTGAGATATAATTGGTAGATCATATGAACATGGACTGACATGGGTATTGAAACAAGATATTTGTGATGGCTGACTCTCGAGGCAGATACTTCCCTTGAACACTGAGGCATGACAGCAGAAACATGACATGGACCAAAACTTGATGGTGCAGTGGATGTTGTGACTTACGTCGGGTGACCCAAAGGAGTAAAAGAAACTCAAAGGATTGGCTCCATGTAGAGGTTTAGTGGATTAAAATGCATGCAAAGACAAGGTGCCATGTTCAAGGGCGACTCTGAGAGTTACTGGTAATGTTCCCAAAAAACTGCTTGGCTTACTTCTTTCAATTTTTTCCCCCATCCAGATAGATGAGTACCTCTTTTTAATTTAACGAGCTCGAGGAGGCTAACACATGCTTGATATAACTTACCTTCGGTAAGTCCCTCTTCCTTTATTTAATGAACTGGAAGAAGTAAGGGTTTGGTCCCGTATGGGCCTGTCAATGTTTGTTTAACGAGTCCAAAGATAGAAAACTCGAAGGTTTTTCATGATTATAGAGTCTGGAAAAACACTTAAAAGATAATCCTCTCAGTTCCTTTTTCGTAAAGTAGTCTGATGAGACCAAAAAAGAGATAAACTATCACTCAACAGATGTTTTCTTCAAATACTTTAACGAGCATGAAGAGAACAAGGTCACTTGGCAATCTTTTCATGTTTCGAGAGTCTGAAAAGAACTTAAAGATGACTCCAATGTTGTTCTTTTTCATGTATCCATACAGGTCCGAAAAAGAGATAAATTTTACCCGGATGCATTCTCATGTATTTACAAGCATGAGAAATAACAAAGACTAATCTTGTTATGCCCCCAGCTTGAAAGCTAGTGGATTGACTCCAAAATGATCATCAAAGGCTGGAGACATGCCCCCCAAGCTTCAATTCATTCACTGACTTTGAGGTTGTCACCAATTTCACTACTAGATGAGAAAAAGGAGAAGGGTGGATGAAAATAAGGTTCAAGAGAGGTGACTATTTCATTTTTTAATGAGCTTGACACAGGAAAAGAACTATGCTCAGGGCCTCTGTTTCATTTTTTAACGAGCTTTCCATAGAGAAGAGAAACTATGCTCGTGACCTCTATTTCATTTTTTAACGAGCTTGCTACAGAGAGGAAAAACTGTGCTCAGGACCTTTGTTTCATTTTTTAATGAGCTTGCTACAGAGAGGAAAAACTAGGAACGGGGTTTCTTCTTGATCATGGCTTCCGAGAGGATAACGCTCTAGAAGGATACCATGTCAAGGGACAAAACTTGGTCATGGCTTCCAATAGATCTTCGTTGGATGGAAGATAATCACTCTGGAAGGAACACATGTTGAGGGCCATGATAGGGGTAAGGAGATTAGGCCCCAATAGCCCTATCGAAGAAATCACCATGTCAACTACCAAATCCAAATCATCGGAAGTTGAAATCATGGGAGATGATGGAAAATCAACACCAGGAGGAGAAATAGAGTGTATATCTTCCCGAATTTCTTCACGAGGGGGAAGAAAAGAGGATCGGTGATGGTTATTATCCCAAGGTAACTTGTTAACGTGAAGCATTTTCGGAATATATTTATCAGAAGGAAAAGTTGGGGAAAAGTAGTTGATCGCAGACGATAAGGAACTCAACTGTGATTGCATTGAGGAAACGTCATGTGCCAATAGACGTTGTTCATCTAACGAGGGAGAAGCAGATTGGATAGAAATGTATGATGTTTTGGCTGGACTAAGTGGCATGGTGTCACCTAGTGCATCGAATTCCAACGGACGAGGTACAGTCCAAGGGTCAGATGATTCCAAAGATTGATAAATCGTGGTCGAAATCATATCGACAGTGGAAATATGATGTGTAGTCGGTGGAAGTGGTGTAGAAAAGGTACCCATGAGGCTAGAATCTTTTAGTAAGCCAACACCAATGCTTTCATACATGATCTTGTGGTCTCCCAAGAACGGAATATTGTTGGTAGTGGGAGCACGAGCATCGATCGTACAGAAATCCAACTAATCAACAGTGATAATTTTTCCTTGATGAGGAAATTGTACACATCAAAAGACCGACGAGGCAACGAAAGTCATAGCATAAAACGAACTTCTTCCAAGTAACAGGTGGTAATCGAGGGGAGCATCGACCACCTCGACATCGACAGTAACATTTTTTCCACCCAATTGGATGGGCAGGGGCTATAAAAGCCCATGGAGAAGAAAACCTCACCCATCGAAGGCGCGTAACATCGTTGGGGATTTGTTGAGTGCTAGTGATTTTAAACCTTTCCAACATGCCAAAGACATGACACAAGTCAAGGCTCCCTCATCCAGAATAGTTCGGTGTATTTTTTGGTTGTGAACAACAACATCAACTTGGAAAGCAAGTTGGTGGGAGAGTTGAGATGCATAATTGTCCAGGTTAAACATGATATGGTTGGACGACTCAGGATCAACAGTGCTAAGAGTGGCCAAGAGCTTTCTACGTTGACTGGCGCAGTGTTGTAGAACTTCTAATGCGGACATAGCACACGGTGCTTGAGCCAAATCTTCAAAAATGTTGTAGTTTTGGGCAACACATGAACTAGGATTAAAGGTAACTTTACGTATAGTGCTCTTAGGAGGGCATAAAATAGAGTCGAACGTAGGTTTCTCAATCTAAAGTGATCCAGATGGAGGATTAACCGATGGAGGACTAACAGAGGACGATGATGGATCTGGTAAAGTATCGGTACCGTTAATGTCTTTTCCTTTATCAGGGTTACTAGTGTGTCGTATGCCTTAGATCAAGTGGTCAAATTAATCCCATTAAACATATAAATATGTGCACTTGATGAGGCCTCATCATTAGGATGGCTAGAACTGCCCCCAGGAGAGGGGGTTTTAGCAACCATGGATTGTTGCTATGGAAAAGGCTGAGTAAGAACAGTGGGTTGTGACTTTCCTTGGAAAATTTTGGCCACTTCATTGCGAAGTGGACAGTCTCGAGTGTAGTGATCGTCACCACAAATGATACACGAGAATTTAAGTTTCCGTTGTGTTTGTTTTTCGGTAGCAGGTGTTTGATTTTTTGGTTATTCATTGTTATTTTTTGATTTATTCTTTGTCTTCTTCTTACCTCTGGATTGTTGTGAAGGGGCAGATTGAATTGCATTCACCTCAGATATTTGAGTTTGGGGGGAGTTAGAGGAAAGTGTGAGTGATTGGTAAATAGATTGAGTTTTGACGGAACCGATAACACCATCCGCATGAGATGAGGATGATGGTTTAGATGGATCGGTATTAGCTCGAGCAACATTCAGAACAAAATCATACAAAGTACCATATTGGGAATAAACCAAATCTAAATACTAATCCTGAGAGATGGCTTGTTCCTCTATGACCGCACCACCCATAGCGACATTGTGAGCGATCGGGGGTAACAGTGATTTAGTAAACCATTCCGGCAATAGTATGTCAGGAATGACTGCCTTGATCATCCTTCGTCGTCGCCTCCACTCATGAATATGGTCAGAGATATGCACGGAGTTAGTTTGACTAAGGGAGGTCAAGAGTTCAGTACCCATCTCATAGCAAATAGGCAGTTGAAAGTGTGTGAGGAAAGACACGGCAAGGGAATTGAAATCGTGGTAAGAAGCACGTGGTAGCTCGATATACCACTTTGTTGCCGAAACGGTAAGTGTTCGCTAGAAAAGATGCAAACGTATAGAATCATCCATGAGGGAGTTTGATGAACACCACTAATGGAAAGTCATCACATGGTTGTTTGGATATTCACCATATTTTCTGTCAAATTTCGCAATATCAGAAGGAAGTTTAGCTGGAATGACTAGCCAAACTGGTGAATGAAAAATAGGATTATTAGTTAACCGAGACAAGTCTGGGAGATCCAAAGTCGCAAGGAAAGGTAGCTATCGATTAATTTGTGGATGATACTGGTGCGGCATAGAAACACCAGTAGGACCAGAAACTGGGTTAGGTGGATAGTTGTAACCAGTAGGTCCTCCTACATACGGTTGTTGCTGGCCAGGATAAACAAGATTCGATGGTGGATGAGAAACATTTGTATAACCCGGTGGGGTCTGAGCATTATAGGTCGTGTGATTTATTTTCCCATGAGGAGGATAAACATTTTTCCCTTGAGAATGGTAAGGAGTAGATCCCATAGGCGGATACACATTAGACCCATGAGGAGGATAAGACTGTGGTCCTAGAGGACTCCAGGTGGTGTTTGGGATGCTGCCCGGATAAGATTTTCCGTAAGATGTTCCGGAAGAACAGGATTTGATACCCCTCCTAGTGGATTATGAGATGAGTGCCCCCCAATGTGGGTTTGAATGAAGTGCCTCTTGAAGATACTCCCTAGGATTTTGAAGGGTTTCCAACAAACGAAGGTTTACCCCCTGCCAGCAGTGGATTAACGACCGGGGAATGACTGGCAAATGGAGGTTTCCCTCCAGAAGGAGCATGAAAAGGGGGTTGTCCCCTGGGAGGGGTAGGCCTACCATGGAAAGGTAGTCCTCCAGGAGGGAAAGGTTCGTTAGATGGTGGTTTCCCTCCAGCCGGTTTTGTTTGGCCAGCAGGGATCTGCATTCTCGAGTGAGAAGATGTCCCGACAGAATTGTGTGGAACATGTGGAGATGTAGAGTAAAATCTTGTAGAAACGAGGGTAGAGATTGAAGTGCTTTGGAGATGATTAGAGTTGATGAGTCCAGCTAGGATGGACTTGTGCTGGTGTAACAGTACAGTTAATAACTTGATCGATTGGGTGATTCATGGTTTCACCAGATGGTCCTGTTTCACTAGGAGGGTCATGAGGATGAAAGGGTTGTCGAAAGGATTCGAAATGTTCATAGAGATCACGTCCCAATGAAGTCCTCCATATAGAATGAGCAGGTGTGGGATTGGTATCTACTACAGTGCTAGGATGGACAAAAGTTCTATACTCATCACCAAAGATTGGTTCTATGGATCCCATATATGTTTCGGTAAAAATACTCTCTGGTAATCATGGGACCTCTTCGTCTATGACATTCCCAAGGGAGTCTAAACGAACCAAAAGCGGTTTGAGAGGGGTTACCAACACAAATGTAGTGGGATTTTCAACCGTAACCAAAGTGCCTTCTGAGTTATCTAACGAGGGAGAAATAACACTTCTAGCATCNAATTGATTTTCTACCTCTCTACGGTAGTTGTCTTTTGGAGGGTTAGAAGGTAAGGGTTGATAGCCTTCCGTAGGCAACCCTTGCATCCTATGTGATCATCGAAGACCTTTATCATCTACAGGCTCAATTGTGGAGAATAACAGAACACATTGAAAATCTAGGGCCAACTAACAAAAAGAAACAGCATACGCTAATAAAATCTAGGAATCAACCAAGAAAACAAAACTTCTCTCGATGATCATACTAGTTGGTGATGAAATCCAACGTTGCGTGATCAAGTCGAGAAGGGGCTAGGATATGGTGGAATAGTTACAATGGTGACCTGCTTAACAAAATTTCACCTTGGTGCAAGCTTCCACGCAGTAATTGTGGATTTACCCTCCAAGGAGCCCGAGTGAGTTTGACCAATGTCTATTCCAGGTACAGTGAGACTTCCCTTCACCATCACCTTATGTAAGTACCTAAATAATATGGCAACTAAAGACACCAATTCGCAGTGAGTTCCTGGGTGGGTATAGTCGACAGTCCGATCTGAAACGTATGGGCAGGATAACAAGTCTGAAATCAACCCGAGAGGATCCCACACATAAGCGTGGGCATACCTTCAAGTAACCCCCAATATACGATCCGACCACTACAAACAGTTGAACCACGGAGGGATAATCTATAATTCGCTCGAATGCGACCTCGTGCGTAACCCTTGTGTGAGAGGGGGGTCCCAGAAAACCAATACGACAATTGGATTTGACTCTCCCTAGCTCAGGATGCTAATGATTGTTTTGGAAAATTTGGAGAGTTGTACTCACAACCTAATCTAAAGTGCTAACGCTAGTCTACTGTTGGTGGAAGATCCTAAAAACAGAAAAATGTTCTAGATGATTTTTAATTAGCATTCGTTTTACAACTGTTCTTTACTCAAAGGATGTATGAAAGTGAAACTGATGGAATGATGACTTGATTCCCAAAAGATGCATAAAATATTATAATAAATCATTTCTTTTCAATGAACACCTATTTAAGGGAAAGAGAAAGAGTCGTTTTCACTATCAAACACTAATATGGAATGTCCTCAATCAATTTGTTCTCAATCGAATTCAATGTAATGCTGAAACATTTCATAAATGCCTTCTAATATGCAAACCAATCACTAAGATGTATCTTTGTCATTTGTATGGGAATGATGATTAATTCAATGCAAAAACTTCTTCTGCCAACTATCCTTTCAGATCAAGGAGATTCAGACAAGCATAAGAAGATTTCGCACAAACAACACACCCTCTTGCTATGATTGAAACAAGAAGAAAAAAGAAAACAAAAGATAACAGAGAAAATCAAGAACCTCAAAAAAAAGAGAGATGTTTAGAAAAATGACCTCAAAGAACCAAATAAGATGATTCATAGATTTCTGATACCCTTCACCAGAGTTCTTGCTTGGTCGGATAAGAGAGAAGAAAGCTGTGGATTGATTCCAAGTTCTCAATAGAAGAAAAACTCAAAATAAAGAAGAAGGCCACAAAATCTGAAAAACAAAGTGCTTACTTTTCAGAAGGAAGGATGTCAAAGGTCAATAGGAATAAGTATTGAATCACAAAGAAGCTCAGCAAGTGAAAAAACAGAGACTAGTCTTCAGAAAAGACAATTCTGGAAAGTGTTTTTTGCAAAGAGAGGTTGGTGCTCTAGTGTAAGGGGCACCAAAGAATTATAACTCTCTGTATAAGGCCTTCAGGGAGTGTTGGCACCCTGACAACAAGGTAGGGGAGCGCCAGGCTTCCACAACTCACAAAATTGTCCAAAAAAACCCAAAATTTCAGTCAAACTTTGGCAATCAAGATGAATGTGATGGGGTAAGGAGTCAATCAGCATATGAAATCAAACATATGGGGTGAAAAAGGTCTAAAAATAACAAAGGGTAAGAAAAGGTCTATGAGGAAAACCAAAATTGAAAAGTTTTGATTTGTCCCCAGTGGAGTCGCCAATTTCTGTTGAAGGAAAATCTCCCTACGGACAGGTAGATCTCCCCTTGAGAGATAAACTATTAACTCTTAAGATAGAAGATGATTATCATGGACACTAAATTCCTTTTAGATCTAGATAAACTAATGTGTGAGGAGGAAGGAGAAAATAAGTACCTTTTATCGGTGTTTGTCCCTGCACGGTCCGAGTTGAACTCCAATCTTACACTCCTCGATAATCCCTGTAGACAAACAAAAGTACAAACAACTTCCTACTCTATTAAGATTAGCTCGAAATAGACCTATCTATTAGAGACAAATTCATGTGAGATCAAACACAGATTTGAAAGAAGCAGGCCAAGCATATTATATTAAAAAGAACAACAATGAAGAATGCTTACAGCCATAGATGTGAGTGTAGAAGCTTCGTCAAGACTTCCTCGTCCGAACCCTTGCTCAAACAATCCACACACCGAATGTTGATGTTCCGAAAGACACCTTCTTCATGAGATAATAGGTTGGATGCTTCACAATACTTTTTCCCATTTTCACTATGAGAAGGCCTGTTTAAATAGGCTTGGAGAGGCCCAACCACTTGAGATATCTTTGGAGTAAGTTGAGGATTTTACTCCTTTAGTTATGGATCTACCCTAAGATCATGGCTTGATCAAGGATTCGAAGCCAACCACCTTCAGATATTGAGGGGATCTTTCCCTCAATCTTCTCAACAAACCAAAATTCACCTAGAATAGGTAGCACTCCTCCAAAAAGAACATCAGAGCGTTATAGCGCTCCTTGAAAGAAGAACAGCAAGCGTTGGTGTTATAACACTCCCCCAAAAGGGTGGACAGAGTGTTATAGCACCCCCTGACAGTGTATAGGGGATCACTCCCCTCTGAAACTCATTTTTTAGTGGTTCTCTCAATGGCAAGAAGGTTTATAAACTTAGTTAACCCATTCCTCTTCTTCCAAATCAATTGTTTGAGGTGTTTCAAGTGTCCTTTTGATGTCGTTATAGGCACGACATAGACATTGTGGTAGTATGATTTTTTTGACACTTGTGACCAAAATGAAACACTTGCGACACTTGTAATGACAACACTTGCGACACTATCGAAGTGAGTAATTTTGAAGTGTAATAATTTCACAACCATTTGGGAGAAATTCAGGGTTCTTCGGAGCTCCGTTTTGTAGACTACGTGAGGAAAAAAAACGCTTTGTTTTATACTGTTTGAATATGACACCCTCCAAGAAGAATAATTCAAGTTAATAACAAACTCTGCTACACATGGCACATGATCTAAGACTCCAATTTGATTTACTAATCATCATTCAATATTTCAATCTCTTTTAGATCTTCAGTTGAACTCCAAATCGTGGTTGCTTCAAATGTTATTGCCTCGTTGTTTTAAATAACACAAATTATTTTTGTTTATATATATGTTTTTGTTTTGTTTCATTATAAAACAAAAACAATAAAAACAAACAAAGAAAAATAATCACCGTTTTTGTTTCATTTTAGTTATAAAACAAAAGCACTAAAAACAAACAAACAAATTTAAAAATTGAAAAAAAAACCCTAAAATATATATATATATATATATATATATATAGAAAAACAAAACAAAACAAAAACAAACAAAAATTTCAAATGGGCACTTTAAAACATTCTTGAAAATAGTAATAAATACATGTTTTTACGTTTAACGTTTCTTTGTTTTTTTTAAATCACTTTGGTGGAAACAATGATGGAACTAACAAGTGCGGACAACAGGTATAACTTTATTTATTTTCTACTTTGAATTTGTTCGCATTTTTACTTAATCTTGCATTTCACATCTTACGTTGCTCTCACAAGTTTGATTGCCGAATTTGTATTCAGATTGATTGCAGGAACAAGACGCTCATAATTCATGCCGAAGTGATTTTCAAGAATCACAAAATTCTTCAAAGAAAACATGTGATAGACATATTGAAGGAGTTGTTACACAGAAACAGTTTGTTGTTACAAAGAAATAGTTTTTTTGTTACACAACAACCATGCTAATACACTATTACTTCCGCATTTTGCTAAATTTCATGCTGTGACACTATCTAATTTCTCCTTCAAAGATGATTAGTCATCCTGTGTTGAAGCCGTCTTCCATTGCCTTAACTTTCATGACTTCACACATGCCTATTCCTTTCTGAGTTGCATACATTACTTTATCTTTTTCAGTTCACTTTTTCCTTCTTTTTCCATTCTAGTTTGCCTTTTGAATAAAACCAATTCTCTTTCCATGATTACATTTCCTTGCCATAAACATTGTTGCTGATGAGATATTTCATATAGTCCTACCAAATATTTTTATACAAACTTGCGTTGACTGATGTGGGATTCCTTAAGGCCCACCTTTCAACAAGTCTTGCCCCATCGACCTCAGCACGTTATCTGGGATATAGACTAGAGTTCATTTTGAGTACTTAGAGGCTTGCATGCCTTAATGGCAAGCTCTCTCTCTAGCAATCATGGGAATACATCAATGTCCCTTGATCGTTAGATCTTGCAAGTGGCTCGACATCAGCCCATCTATTCGCACTTCGCAAGATGTACTCGGGTACCTTGACACTCATTGTCATCACTAGTGAGTTTGTCTCACATTGGTTAACGACATTCATCAATGGCTGGTAATCCAATGATTTCTCTTCATGCTCGACATTGACACATTCATTCGCATGATGAGAATTGTACCATCGGTTTTATAGCAGGTGAAGACTATTCACTTTTTCATGATCCCCTCAATAGTTGCAGTAGTTTGATTTCAGATCTATGAGAGTTCCATATCCTCTGCCTTCCACATTTCTCATGATTCAGCAGTAGTAGTTCAGATTCCTTCACTTCTCCTTATCCAACAGCTGCAACAACTACATCTACTTTTTGGGTAAGTGGAGATATGTTCTTTTCTAAACTTTAATCACACAATTTATTATATGCCGACTTGAATATTTTGGAAAATTTCATCACCATGCTCTCTTTCCTTCCATGACCTAC
>JASDQU010738099.1:66569-108939 GCA_032191745.1 Picea mariana | reverse complement strand
GCATTTTGATTGATATACATATTGGCATGATTCATAAAGGTAATGAAAAGGTATTTCTTATGCACATTGATAGCTTATTATTTCCAGTGAGTATATGGCTAAATTATTGTAGCAAGAAAATAAATAAGTGAAATGAATGTTGTTAACACAAGAACCAACATCTTTTGTATTCATGGTTCTCACACAGGAACCAACCATAAGAAAATTTTACATGTTGTTACACATATTTCACATGTTGTTACACATGTATTTTACATGATGCTACTCTTGTATTTCAAATCCTGGAAATATTCATTGTTCAAAGGACATCATCAATCAAAGACATAGTTTGAATGCCAAAATTTCTTAAGAAGATACATGCATGGTTGCATGAGGACATGCAACAAGTTGAGTTGGGGGGGCATGTTGGGCCTCAGAAATGTCACATTTATATCCCCTTTTCCCTTCACCATTCCTTACATTTCCTCGTCCCATTAACCTTTTATCATACCATATCCATAATGATACTTGACTTTCTCCTTATTATTTTTCATTGTATTCATTTTAGTATTATAAGTGAATTTGTGATTAAATATTAGAAAAATAACATATTTTCATTATATATCAAGGTTGGATGAGTTTGATGATGTGTGCAGGTATATGTGAAGATTTTAACAAAGTCAAATATTACCACCTAGCCTCAAATTCGAATTTCACATTCAAGCATATTCAAAGGAGAAGATCATGGAAGATTTGAATGGCATATCTTATCTAAGATATGTAAGAGATGTGTGGAGGATTTGAAGGGATCATATCTTCTAAAAATAGGAAAGTAGTTGAGAATGGTTGAGAGAATAGTGGATCTGTAATTACGACACTCTTCAAGACTCTCATATATATAAGAGAGTGTTCTCTCTTCATGAGGGAGAATGTTATTCATAGGGGAGATTATCTTGAACAGTTAGAGATCATGTAATTCATAATTTAGTCTTGTAATGAGGAGAAGGGGATTCTTAGCTTTGTTATTCTTTCATGCTTTGTCATTTGACTCTTGTAATATAATTTGAGATTGATGTATTGTGTGAGCTCACATATGTCTTTTGTCATTCAACTCTTCACATGTTGTATTTCTTTTCTAGATTAATTTCTTGCTTTCCTAGTTAGTCTTTCAAATGCTTTTCTAGATTAATTTCATTTCACCAATTTAGATTAGATTACTTCTACTTCAGTCCTGCATATATAGTGTGTGTGCTCCATAAGCCTATGAACCTCAGATTGACAAATTAAATAGTTGGGCAAGTACTACAATGGAATTAAACGACAATATTTCTGCCTAACAAGCAGTTGGTACAACATTCAGTAAGTCAATAGCATTTTGGGCCCATTTTGAGGGATTCTTTGCTAACATTTCATTTACAATAGTGTATCTATTCTGAGTTGTAGCATCCATGTTATCTTTGTCATTGATAAAATTCAGATAAACCCTGAATTTAGCAATCTCTGCAGTGATAGCATCCCATATTACATGTTTGGATCCCTAGAATAACGTCTTTCCCTTTAACCTGGATTTTAGCTTGCTCACTCTCTCCTGCAAATCTTGATTTTCTCTATGGAGTTGAGCCATATTTTCATCCTTCGATTTCATCTCTTGTTTCAAATTTTCCATGTTCTCTTTGAGACTCTTCATCTCACTTGTTTTTAAGCTCACCCGGGACATAACGTGTACTATCCCCTCAGCGCTTGATCCAGCCTCTGTATTAGCAAGTATAATGATTTCCATGTCGGATTTCGTTGTTTGCATTTGCAACCAATTATCTTTCTCTTTCTCCAATTGCAGCACTTTAGCCTTGTAATTAAGTGCCTCTTGTCTGAATGTTTCCTTTTCTTGTTCCAAAATAGTCAATTCTGTTGTCTGTGGATGATCTGTAGGTGACATATTCATCTTTTTCTTTAGACTTTGGATCATCTTGTCCTTTTCATCCAAAGAAGCTTTCAACCCATGGGACCTTCAGACTCTAGCCTTTTGACTTGTGTCATCCAGGCTTTGCTAGACACATTTTCCTATTTCAATTGTCCATCTAGTTTTGATGCATATGTTGTTAATCTTGAAACCTTTAGAGCTAAACTCAGGTAATCAGAATATAACATGTCACTAAAATTCCTGTGGAATTTCACTTTATCGGGAGAAGCAATGTTTTCATAGTGCATTTTGATCTCGGATACCTTATCATCATCAGCCACTACAATGTTAAATGTCTTTTTCTCGACATCTCTGACTGAGAGCAAGTGAGACTTACACTGGGAAGTCCCTTCTACTTCAGGCAAAAGTTCCCTTATTTCATTGTTTTCCATACTTCCCTTCACGGCGTACTGGTTCATCAAATCTTCCTTGGACTAATAAACTACCCCATGTGTCTGGCTGAATACATATTTTTTGCTGCTGAAAACCTTTGTGTTGCTTTCATTTTGTGGCTTGCTTTCTGTATTGGTTTCTTTACTCTTGGTTGTAGTCTCCACCATCTCCATGCATGTTTTCCCTTTTGATTCTTCCTCTTCCAAGTCAATCACTTGAGAGGGTGATGTGACTCTCATTTTCTTGAGAGTGACTTGCTGGCTACTAGCACCTAGGGCTTCTGAACTACTTCTCTTATTGTAGACGCTCATTTTAGGAGCTTTGACAACCAACCTAGGTGAAAGTTTATGTATTGGGCTCTGCTGAGAAGTTGGTTCTGTTCACTTTGTTTGATCATGCTGCATGGTAACCTCCATCTCTGCACAGGTCTCTAGATTGGCCAACTTATCGAATCCTTCATCATGTTCATGTTCATAGGGACCTTGTCTACTTTCCAATCTTCTCTTTGATATGATCTGATGCGGATCATATCTTCTCCATTGCAACTAGGGGAAACTAAATTCACTAAGATTGGATTGAATTTGGGGCAAACAGGATTTATTCTTCACCACAAAGGGACCTAACATGAAACGCAATTTCATATTAGAATCCTTGTGTGCTTTCAGAAAATGTTCAGTCTCTGAGATAATTTTTTTCCTTATGAACTCTAAAGCAAAGATCCTGGGAGTTAGAAAAACTGGTAAAAGATGAGGTCCTTCTTGGTATCCATATACCCAAATCACAGTCGATTGTGTGAATAGTACCCAGTCTCCTACCATGCTCTCTGGATTTGGCTGTAATGGGATTTTCATTTCTTCCAGAACTCTTGGCAGATCTGAACCAAAAATGAGACTGTATACCTTGGACATAATCTTGTTGATGAAGATGAGCATGGTGATCCTTTTACACTCGGTCGAAATAAATGTAGTCTCAGGAAATTCGGTTTTGTTGGATTCCAAAAACATTCTCAGCAAGTGAGAATAGTATCTAAAGTGTCTCAATGAGATGAAGTTAACCAGTTGTTGATGTATATTCTCTACAATAAATTCGTCAAAACTGACATAGACTAATTGACCAAACAGAAAGAAAATCAATAGGAAACCTAACATGACCTCTACCACAAACCTGTCATTATCTAACCCTAAAATTTGACTTAGCAGAGAACAAGCCCGATGGACTTCGACGATCATGACGCTTACACTGGCAAGTAATGATAGACTCTCTGAATGATGTTCAGGCTTGACTATGGTCTTCATAAATAAGGTTTTAACTTCAGGCGGGCATTCTCCATAAATCATGATCATTTTATGTTCCTCGAAGGGTTCTGACACTGTGGGGGAGGCATCTAGTATATTGAGAGTGTGTCAGAGTGATGGACCATCTACTTTACATAGAACCTCTGACTCTAATTTATTCAGGATGACTCTTTCTCCCTGAGAATATCGCTTTCCACACTAACTTACAAATTCAGGGAATGGAAAGACCGTTTCTATGACGTAAGGGGTGATGGACACTTGATATGCTTCGAGGAAAGGTATGTGTGTTCTTAAATTGTTCAAAAAATTCGATCTAGACACATAAACAAGCGAGACCGTTGTCTCTGTGTCGAAAATGTCAAAATATATATCAATTAGGGCTTCCTCCCTGGAGGAGATATCTTGTTCACTCATGGATAAAACAAAAGGATTGGAAGCCATGGTAAAGAATACATGTTAAGCAGAGAAAGAAAAACTAGTTTGGTTCGGTTCTGAGCTTTGAAATTTGAATGGAAGCTTTGCACCAAATTTCTGAGCATTTGAACACCTCAAATTGTCATAGAATAATGTTGGGGGGTTTCTCCTTTTATAGGTATCTATTGACATCGGGAGTTGGAAAAAACGGTTTTGAGTGGGCCGATTTTCACCCCGATGTGCCTCTGAGGGCACCATGCATCCATGATTTAAACCATGGCAGTTTTCCCCGGTTCGCCCTCCATCGATTAATCATCGTGCTACTCAAATTTATGATATGCGCATCAGTCGTTGATATGGGCTGCTTTAGGATCTACAGTCCACATTTAGCCAGCGTCTTTGGCATTGGGGGTTGGAGGAAGTGGTTTTAGTCAGAATTATTTTTCCCCCGATGTACCTCTATGGGTGCCACGCATCCCATGATGAAACCACGACGGTTTTCACCGGCCCACCGTCGATTGTTTAATCTTCGCACTAGTTAAATCCCCAATATGCGCCTCAATCATTGATCCAGGCCGCTTTCAGGATCGACCGTCCACCAAGTCCTACTCTTCACATCTCCGCTATTCTTTCCATACGTCGCCAGATATAGCCATGTCCTCTGATTTATCATACCTCCTTGGCGATATAATCTTTCGCTAAAATTCTGAAGCTTAGAGACCATCTAAAAATTGTTATAGTGACAACATTGGCTCCAACTGGGGATGCTATCCTCTCTGTGAGGTAGCAAAGAACTGTAGACTAAGTGCCTATGCACTGGGCTGTGATCCCTCAATGTCATATGAATCTGTTGATATTTATTCAAAAACTTAAAACCTACTCAACAAGGCTCAGCGCCCTCACCTCGGGCTTCAACCATGTTGTTTTATTTCAGTCTTTCATGCTTTAAAGGAAAAAGTAAAATGATTATATACAATGAATGGTGGGGTGATGATCTTTCAAACAATATAATTCTTGAGGAACCTGCCATTTACAGGCCCTCCTTCAATGAGCTCTCCATTACTTTCTTCTAACAGATAAGCATTGTTCCCACAGTAAGCTGCAATTTTGAACGGGCCCAGCCACAGGTGGTCAAATTTCCAATGTTTACCTTTATCTTCGTTCCTGGCGTCCCATCTTAGCACCCAGTCTCCAGGTTCGAAGTCATCTGCTTTGGTATGTCTGTCAAAAGCTTCCTTGATCTTGTCTTGATGTACCTGGGCATTATTGAAGGCCCTTTCTCTGGTCTGTTGTACGCTAATGTGTTCATCCTCCCTTCTCCGACCGACATTGGTTTCCTCTTCTTGCTCCTATAACAATTTCATTACCGGTAATCCCAATGCAATAGGAAAGATAGTTTATGTACCGTAAATGATCTGGAAAGGATATGTGGCAATAGATCTCTTTGGGGATATCCTATTGGCCCATAGTGCATGAATGATCTTTTGTTCCACACCCTTTTATTCTCCTGCAGCATTTTTTTGATGATTCTGGCCAAGATTTTGTTCAAAGACTCGGCCAATCCATTTCCCTATAGGTAGTATGACATAGAATGACCAAGGGTAATGTTGTAATCACTGCAGAATTTTTCCAATTTTTTAGACTTTAAGGCCGTTGCATTTTTTGTTATAATCTTGACTGGGCACCCGAATCTAGACAGGATATTGTCTTCCAAGAATTGAATGATAACATCATTTGTAGCTTGTCTGGTAGGAACAGCCTCAATCCACTTAGTAAAATAATATGTTGCAGCCAAGATCCATTTGTGTTGAACCAAGGACTATGGGTGTATTTCTCCTATAAAATACAGACCCCATTGTTTGAAAGGAGCTTCTACTGAAATGGGCTTCAATGGAAGAGACTGCAATTTTCCTTTCCCATCGAAGATTTGTCATGGCACTTTCACACTTCTTTATAAACATTAGGAAAAATATTAGGTCAATAAAAAAAAGCTCTCAAAATTTTGTGCACAGTTGTCTTCCAATATTGATGACCTCCACAGTTACCTTTATGGAACTCTTCAATGGTCTTCTCTGCTTCTTCTTCTGTCAAACAGCTCGACAAAATCCCTCCTGGATCTTTCCAGTATAGTAATCCATTAACAATGCAAAATTTTTCTGCCTTGAGTTTCAAGAATCTAGATTTTGTTTTACTGTACTCAGGAGGAGCCTGCAAATTCTTCAACACAAAAATGATATCCACATACTACGCAGAGTCAAGAAATTTTTGAGATATTTGTGGAGTCACCCTTTCTTCCTCTGTTGTATTTTCTGATAGATCTATGGTGAATTTTATTCCTAGGAGTTCGCAGTTTGTCTGTTCCATCAGTCTAGGAAGTCCCTACCTTTTGATCAACTTTGCGGGCTTGATTTCAATATCATATTCTAATAGCACTGCAATCCATTTTCCTCTCTTTCCTTCAGGATCGGGCTGTGTCAAGATGTCCTTTATTGAGCTGCTGGGAACATAAGCAATGGTATGTGAGTGTAGAATGTAGACCCTGAATTCTTTTAATGCCTTGACTAGAGCATACACCTACTTCTCCATGATGTCATATTTTAGAGGAGCATCTCTCAATGTCTTATTGTAGTATGCTATGGGATTTTCAAAGTTTTTCTCATCCTTCTAAAGTAATACACCTGCAATTGTGTGTTCTGAGGTGAAAGAGAACAGTATGAAATCTTTCTCAAAATTTGGACTAGCTAGTATAGGGGCCTTCGTCAATGCTACCTTGATGTCCTCAAAAGATTTTATGGCTTCAGGGATCCATTTGATTTCATTTCCCTTCTTTAACATGTTTGTGATATGTTTTATGATTTCGGCTAAATTTGGAATGAATCTCCTCAGGAAATTTACCTTGCCTGGGAAAGATTGTACTTCTTTTCTTCTTCTAGGTATGCCAATATTCAAGATCCCCTCCACTCTGCTGGGGTATACCTTTATCCCTTCCTTTGAAATAATATGTCCCAAGATTTTTCCTTCTTCCATGGCAAAATTATACTTTTTCGAATTCAAGGATATACCAAACTTTCTGCACTTTTCGAACGCTCTCCTAAGATGCTTGATATGTTCTTCATCTGAGGCAGAATACACCGTAATGTCATCCATATATATAAAAATGAATTTATATTTTTCATCTGCAAAAGCTATGTCCATAGCAGTTTGAAATGTTGCCCTTGTATTCATGAGTCCAAATGGCATTTTGGCATACATAAATGTTCCCCAAGGTGTGGTAAAATGCACCCAACTCTTCCAAAACTTTCAACCCCAATATTAACGCTTCATACTCAACCATATTATTCATGCATTCAAAAACAAGTTTGTAAGAGCATAATTTTGCATCTCCTTTGGGGTGATTTATCCATACACCAGATCTAGCTCCTTCTCTGCATCCAGCTCCATCGAAATTCATTTTCCATATCTGATCCTATGCGTCACCCTGCTGCTCTGAATTTTCCTCCATCTGTTGTTTGGGTATACATTTATCCACCAAGAATATCTCCATCTCTTCTGCTCTGGAACATAGGTCATTGAAGAAAATGGAAGACCCCAACTCAGTACTTACTGAGTAAATAGGATGGTTGGTAGGTTGTGATTTGTTGTTGACCATATATATAAGTAGAACTTCTCTGTACAAACTTTTGTCTTGACCAAAGATAGGAATAGTGGCATATGACATGTCCATCTGGAGGGTTCCTTTCAGTTTTGCAGCCCATGACCTGGACAATAGCATGTTTAATTTTAAAGGGATATCAACGACCACTATGTCCATCACCATATTTTTTGTTGGGATTTGTGCCAGAGAAATGACCATGTCTTTGATCATGCCAAGGCATTTCACCTTTCTTGAATCGAAGGAGAATAGATCCTTGTAAGGTCTTGTGGCATCAAGACCCAATTGGTCCATGACCACTTTGGGCATCAGGTTGTGAGATGCACCAGAGTCCGGCATAGCATTGTGTAGAGTCATGTCATGGATTTTTAGGCTGACATAAAAAGGAGGGACTTCTTCATTTTCACCGCTTTCTTCCACTCTTGGCCCAAATAGGATGGTTGGATGATCATCTTATATGTTCAGAGTATCAGAGGCTTGTCCCATTTTAAGCATCCTGATGATCTGATTTATGTATTCATTATTTCTAATCAATTCATTAAATGGTACCAAAATTTGTATTTTAGCCATCTCACTTTCGAAATCAAAAGAGGATGGAGTTTTTTCTACCTCTTTGGTGACCATTTATTTTCTTGTCAATATTTTCTTCTGAGGTTCTTCTTTCTGCTTTCCCTTTTCCACAGTATCCTTCACAGCAGAATCTTTCACAGTGGAGTCCTTTGCAACTGAATCTTTTCCAGTGGAATATTTCTTGGGCTGACTGGAAGAAGGTATATTATTCTGAATTTATTTGGTGGGATTCCCCTTCGAAAGATTACCCTTTGGAGGGTTTTGAGGTATTCTTTGATTTCATTGATTGTATTTCCTTTGGAATTTCATGATGGCATTTTGCAATCCAGCCTCATAATCTTCTCTTTCCATAGACACCCTTTCCTCTTCATCTTGCAGAAAGATCTCGCTTGCATCCATGAACTGGTCATGCTCTTCTTTGGTCAAAAATACCTCAGTTTCTTTGTCATCACAACAGTTCACATTATCTTCAAAATATTCATCATAATATTCATTCACATAATTATTCTGAAAAGGAGGCCTTATTTGTTGTTCCCCCTGATTTCCTTGATTCCCTCTGGTTTGTCAGGTTTCCTTGATTTATTTGGTCTTCTTGAGCTGCCTGATTTACCTATTTTCTCTGCTCTCTTTGCCTGATCTGTGGACTGGCTGGTATTCTCGGATTTTTGGGTGGACCGTCAGCCTATTCTCTAGGTTTGGGTCTATTTCCCAATGCCATTCTTTCCATCATACTTTTCATGTTTCTCATCATCGCTTCAAATCTTTCTTCTGATGTTTGTGATGTTGAAGTTTGTGATTTATCCTGAGTTATGCCCATGTTTCTGCCAGAATTAGCTTTCATTTTTCCTGAAGCCATTAGGTTTACTTCGACTTCAATGGCATATGTCATCATATCGTCTAATGTGGCAGATCTTCATTCTCTCAATAATAAAGCAAAATCACTTTCGAAAGAATTAGCATATCTAATCTGAGCAGCTTTAGGTGGGGGTTTTACTTCATCAGAAATCGCATTATATACTTTCATGAATTTAGCCAAAAACTCCTGCATTGTTTCATCAGGTGATCTCTTCATATTGTTATACTGTGTCAGCAACTGAAGGGGGTTTTTCTTATCTCCCCATCTAGCAAGGAAGAGTGTTTCAAAGGCCCCGAAATCTGCGATACTACCTGGTGCAAGGGATCTGAACCATTTCCTTACATATCCTGCAAGACTTTGTGTGAACAACCTCATTTTCACATATGAAAAATCCACCTCTTCTAAGTATATGAAATCAATGAACCAATCTAGGTGTTTTTGGGCTGATATGTTACCTTCAGCATCATATAACTTAATCCTTAGGTTGTAGTCCTAGGGTAAGTCATGCAATTGAGAAGGTAGTATGAGAGGAGAAAATTTGGCTGCCATAGCTACTGTGAGGGGTCGGAATGGCTGTCAGTTTTAGACAGGAGTCACTACAGGCTTAACAGACGCAGCTAGAATCAAATCTTGGAATATTTTTTCGTCGAAGATGGTCTCATCTAAACGGGATTCGGACCTAGCTCTAAACAGGGAGTGTTCAAATTTTAGATCAAACTCAAGGTCTTCGATACTAGTCAATCCATCTCTAGGTAAGGACAAATATCGGTCTAGACGCAACACAGAAGTTACTGTCTTTTCTTTTCTTTTTCGTATAAGATTTTTAGGGCTAGAGACAGGGATTGCAGGCTCGGGGTCTGGGTTTCTCCTGGTGTGGATTTTCTTAGGAGCCAGGATTTCTATCTTACACAGTGTATTACAACTGGTCTCTGAGTAATGAAGTCGCCAGGGTAAAAATAATCTTAGTCGATAAGGTACTTGATCCAATGTCACCCTCAGGGATCAAGCTAAAGATTTAAGTCATTTTCCCTATGAATTTTTTTTCAATTTCATCCCCTGCAATGGTGCCAGAATGTTAGCACTCTGAAAATTTTGTCCGGCTGATAGAAAAATGACAGAGGTAACTATTTCAACCAGCTTTAGAGCTGATGCACTAGCCTGCTCAACTCAGATAGGGCTCTCTCGTTTCACTTGATGCTTCTTTCGAAATTGGTGGCTAGATTTGCTTTGTTTTGGGGTTTTTATAAAGTTGTTGACAAAGAAGGGGAGGAACACTATGGGCTATGGAGTCAAAATTCTGAAAGTGAAGGAAAACAATGCATCAGGAAATAGAATTCTCCAGAGGACAAAGGCTAAACAAGACAATGAATCTGAGTTATTCTTAAATTTAAATAGAGTGTAGGAAGATAAAGGAAACAAATAACTACATGAGAGAATTATCGAAATCAATTCTGAATTAGTTAAGAAGAAACATACACAGTTTAAATTGCTCAAGCCAAGAGAATCAAATGATGAATTTTGGGCCTTTAACTCTCCAATTTAAATAGAAGAAAATGCAAATGAAAGACAGGTCACAGGAAATACATACGATGAAAGGAAACAAAGCTCATATCACCACCATTTAGAATCTTTTCATGGACACTTCAAAATCTTCTGCATTTATATTCAATTCAGATTCAGAAAATTTACAAAATAGAGTCTGATATAATCAAAAGGTGCTCTTTCACTTCTTCCAACATTAATTACTTCAAGTCTTTCAGTACTTATACAATCTGATAAAAAACCAACTGAAATTGAAATGTTTAAGCTTCTATAACAGTTTTGACTGACAATTTCGGTATATGAAATGATTTACAATAATTAGCAAAAAGAAAATGTTTCAAAATCATGAACAATTTCTCTGACTGCCCGACTTCCTCCATGCCATCTGTCTCACTCTAAGATTCTGTTGGATCTGCAAAACTATTAAAACCTGGATATCACCTTTTGGTTTCGGGTACATTGCACTTTGTCTTAACCCAACCGCACGATCTCTTTCCATTGTGGATCAGAGGGGATTCCATAATCCATCATCTCTTTATTCAAAATTTCCAAGTCAATGCATGTAGCATATGACATGGTTGGCATGTTGATCTTCATTGTTTTGAACTTATTTAAAATTTCGAAATCTGTAGCCAAATACTCTACCAAACTCAGTCCTTTCATACTTTCTTCCATATCTTCAAACTTTGAATGGTCCATTCTTCATTGCATGAGGAGAGAGTGATAGTCTTATTGATTGTATAATGAGCCTTTACCATCCCAAAATGATGTAAGGCCTTTGGAAAACAATTGTTCAAAAGCATCTCTAAACTCCTGTATGTTGTGCTCCATTTGCATAGCTTTGTTCTGGACTGATCTAAGTAAGTTATGTTTGGCAATGATTCTCCTGGATGAAATGATCAACGCGGTCCCTTCTTTCAAACCGATGGTTTGAATTTTAGTAGTTGGTACAACATTCAGTAATTCAATAACATTTTGGGCCCATTCCGAGGGCTTCTTTGCTAACATTGCATTTACAATAGTGCATCTATTCCAAGCTGTAGCAACCATGGTATCTTTGTCATTGATAAAATTTAGATAAACCGAATTTAGAAATCTCTGCAACGATAGCATCCCATATTACATGTTTGTCTCCTTGCAATAACGTCTTTCCCTTTAACCTGGTTTTTAGCTTGCTCACTCTCTCTTGCAAATCTTGATTTTCTCTGTGGATTTGAGCCATCTTTTCATCCTTCTCATTCATCACTTGTTTCAACTTTTCCATGTTCTCTTTGAGACTCTTGATCCCACCTATTTTTAAGCTCACCTGTGACATAGCTTGGACTATCCCCTCGGCGCTTGATATAGCCGTTGTATTAGCAGCTACAATGATTTCCATGTCTGATGACGTTGCATGCGTTTGCAACCAATTCTCTTTCTCTTTCTCTAATTACAACACTTTAGCCTTGTAATTGAGTGCCTCTTGTCTGAATGTTTCCTTTTCATGTTCCAAAACAGTCAATTATGTTGTCTGTGGATGATATGTAGGTGACATCTTCAGCTTTTTCTTTAGACTTTGGATCATCTTGTCCTTTCCAAACAAAGAAGCTTTCAACCCCTGGGGACCTTCAGACTCTAGCCTTTTCACTTATGTCATCCAGGATTTGCTGGACACTTTTTCCTATTTCAATTGTCCATCTAGTTTTGATGCATATGTTGTTAATCTTGCAACCTTTAGAGCTAAACTCAAGTAATCGAAATATAACATGTCACTAAAATTCCTGTGTAATTTCACTTTATTGGGAGAAGCAATGTTTTCATGGTGCATTTTTATCTTGGATACCTTATCATCATTGGCCACTGCAATGTTAAATGTCTTTTTCTCGACATCTCTGACTGAGAGAAAGTGAGCCTTACACTAGGGAAGTCCCTTCTACTTCAGGTAAAAGATCCCTTATTTCACTGTTGGCCATACTTCCCTTCACAGCGTACTGGTTCATCAAATCTTCCTTGGACTGATAAACCGCCCCAGGTGTCTCGCTGAATACATATTTTCTGCTGCTGAAAACCTTTGTGTTACTTTCATTTTGTGGCTTGCTTTCTGTATTGGTTTCTTCACTCTTGGTTGTAGTCTCCACCATCTCCATGCATGTTTTCCCTTTTGATTCTTCCTCTTCCAAGTCAATCACTTGAGAGGGTGATGTGACTCTCATTTTCTTGAGAGTGTCTTGTTGGATACTAGCACCTAGGGCTTTCAATCTGCTTCTCTTATTGTAGATGCTCATTTTAGGAGCTTTAACAACCAACCTAGGTAAGGGTTTTTGTGTTGGGATCTGCTGAGAAGTTGGTTTTGTTTGCTTTGTTTGATCATGCTGCATGGTGACCTCCATCTCTTCATAGGTCTCTAGATTGGCCAACTTATGGAATCCTTCATCATGTTCATGTTCATAGGGACCTTGTCTACTTTCCAATATTCTCTTTGATATGATATGATGCAGATCATATATTCTCCATTGCAACTGGGCGAAACTGAATTCACTGAGCTTGGATTGAATCTGGGGAAAACATGATTTATTCTTCACCACAAATGGACCTACCACGAAAGGAAATTTTAGATTAGAAGCCTTGTGTTCTTTCAGAAAATGTTCAGTCTCTGAGATAATTCTTCACCTTGTGAACTCTAAAGAAAAGATCGTGGGAGTCAGAAAAACTGGTAAAATATGAGGTCCTTCCTGGTATCCATATACCCAAATCACAGTGGATTGTGTGAATAGCACCCAGTCTCCTACCATGCTCTCTGGATTTGGTTGTAATGAGATTTTCATTTCTTCCATAACTCTTGGAACATCTGAACCAAAAATGAGACTATATACCCTGGACATAATCTTGTTGATGAAGATGAGCATGGTGATCCTTTTACACTCGGTCGAAATAAATGAAGTCTCAGGAAATTCGGTTTTGTTAGATTCCAGAAACATTCTCAGCAAGTGAGAATAGTATCTGAAGTGTCTCAATGAGTTGAAGTTAACCAGTTGTTGATGTATATTCTCTGTAATAAATTCATCAAAACTGACACAGACTGATTGACCAGACAAAAAAAAATCAATAGGAAACCTAACATGACCTCTACCAAAAACCTGTGATTGTCTAACCCTAAAATTTGACTTAGCAGAGAACAAGACCACTGGAATTTGATGATCATGATGCTTACACTGGCAGGTAATGATAGACTCTCTGAATGATGTTCTGGCTTGACTATGGTCTACAGAAATAAGGTTTTAACTTCGGGCAGGCATTCTCTGTAAATCATGATCATTTTATGTTCCTCAAAGGGCTTTGACACTGTGGAGGAGGCATATGGTATATTGAGAGTGTGTCGGAGTGATGGACCATCTACTTTACATAGAACCTCTGACTTTAATTTATTCAGAATGACTCTTTCTCCCTGAGAATATCGCTCTGCACACCAGCTTACAAATTCGGGGAATGGAAAGACCATTTCTACAATGTAAGGGGTGATGGAGGCTTGAGTTGCTTCGAGAAAAGGTATGTGCATTCTGACATTGTTCAACAAATTTGATCTAGAAACAGAAATGGGTAAGACCGTTGTCTTTGTTTCAAAAATGTCAAAATCTTTGTCAATTAGGGCTTCCTCCCTGGAGGATATATCTTGTTCACTCATGGATAAAACAACAGGATTGGTAGCCATGGTGAAGAATACATGTTAAGCGATGAAAGAAAAACTAGTCTGGTTCGGTTTTAAATTTTGAAATTTGAATGGAAGCTTTGTGCCAAATTTCCGAACGTTTTAATGCTTCAAATTGTCATAGAATAATGTCGGAGGGTTTCTCCTTTTATAGTTATCTATTGACATTGGGGGTTTGAAAAAATGATTTTGGGTGGACCGCTTTTTGCCCCGATGTTCCTTTGAGGGAACCACGTGTCCATGATTTAAGCCATGGCAGTTTTCCTCAATCCTCCCTTCATCGATTAATTCTCTTGCTACTCAAATCTCCAATATGCGCTTCAGCCATTGATCCAAGATTCTTTAGGATCTACGGTCCACATTTACCCAGTGGCTTTGGCATCGGGGGTTGGAGGAAGTGGTTTTAGTTAGACTTATTTTTCCCTCGATGTACCTCTATAGGCGCCATGCGTCCCGTGATGAAACCGCGACGGTTTTCCCCGGCCTGCCATCAATTGTTTAATCTTCGTGCTAGTTAAATCCCCAATATGCACCTCATTCATTGATCCAAGCCGCTTTCATGATCGATGGTCCACCGATTCCTACTCTTCACATCTCTTCTATTATGTCCCTACATCACCAGATATAGTCGGGTCCTCTGAGTTATCATACCTCCTTGGTGATATAATCTTTCGCTAAAATTCTGAAGCTCAAAGACCATCTAAAAATTGTTATAGTGATAACATTGGCTCCAACTGGGGATGCTATCCTCCCTATGAGGTAGCAAAGAACTGTAGACTAAGTGCCTACCCATTGGGCTGTGATTCCTCAATGTGATCTGAATTTGTTGATCTTTATTCAAAACTTAAAACCTACTCAGCACGGCTCAAGGCCTTCACCTCGGGCTTCAACCATGCTATTTTATTTCAGTCTTTCATCCTTTAAAGGAAAAAGTAAAATGATTATATACAATCAATGGTAGGGTGATGATCTTTCAAACAATGTAATGCTTGAGGAACCTACCATTTACAGGCCCTCCTCCAGTGAGCTCTCCATTACTTTGTTCTAACAGATAGGCATTGCTCCCATAGTAAGCTGAAATTTTGAATGGACCCAGCCATAGGTGGTCAAATTTCCCATGTTTACCTTTATTTTCATTCCTGGCATCCCATCTTAGTACCCTGTCTCCAGGTTCGAAGTTATCCACTTTGGTATGTCTGTCGAAAGCTTCATTGATCTTCTCTTGACGTATCTGGGTGTTATTGAAGGCCCTTTCTCTATTCTGTTGTACGCTAATGAGTTCATCATCCCTTCTCCGACCGACATTTATTTCCATTTCTTGCTCCTATAAAAATTTCATTACCGGAAATTCCAATGTAGTAGGAAAGATAGCTTATGTACAATAAACGATATGGAAAGGAGATGTGGCAATAGATCTCTTTGGGGATATCCTTTCATCCCACAGTGCATGAATGAGCTTTTTGTGCCATGCCCTTTTATTCTCCTATAACAATTTTTTGATGATTCTAACCAAGCTTTTGTTCGAAGACTCGGCCAATCCATTTCCCTAATTGGGGGTCTCCAAGGCCAAATTGGGTTGGATGAAGAAAACTCATTTCAGCTACAAGTATGCAGGCTATAGTAGCCTTTCAATTTTGGTGTCTAGCCCAGAATGTTTCCCCAATTTCAAATTTTTCCCTGATCAATTTCTCAATCGACTCCTTCCCGCATACCTTTCCGGGGCCATATCTTATTCATCCAGAGTCGAATTTGCTCCAAACAAAAGGCAGCAGAAAGGTAACAGACAAAGATACAACATGGAAAAAATAAAGAAATTTTTTTTGGTTGTTTGGTACAGGAGAAAATCCTCTCAAGTTTCAGGCCCAGGAGGTCCCTTCACTGAAACAAGCCCAAATCGAAGCCATGCTTCGGCCAGCTCACAGAGAAAATTATAGGAAGCAAAGGGGGGGTATAATTAGGTTTGAAAAGTGACTGAACAATGAGCATTTCCTTACATACAATGATCAAATCCCAAAGTCCCCTTGACCTCCTAAGAAACTCTGCAATTTTCCCACACCTTGGGGCCTCATCCTGATGAATCCAAAAACCATGGATGGCCTAGAACTGTCCTAAATCACCTCACCTATAGCTGCAAAATATGGCAGCAGTTAAAGAGCCTTTGGGATGGCACAAATCCCAAGGAAAATGGTGATGTGGCATATTGATTTTGTCATTATTTGAAAAATGACTTTTTGTAATATGTAGTCTCGCATGATTTTATTTTTGGTATGTATACATTGTAATTAAGAGATCAAATCAGATTTGTTTTGATCCCTTTTGGATAAGATTCCCTTTTGGATGAGATTCCCTTTTAGGATTAGATTATTTTTTGGTAAAAAGACAAAAAGACAAAAAGTCTTTAGGGTTGGTCCACTTGTCACTTTTCCAAAAGTGAAAACTATTTGGTGACCTAACCCTAAGCCTTCACCTCTCTTTTATAAATAAGAGGGTTCACATTGTAAAAAGGGGAGGATGAATATAGTAACAAAACTCTACTGAAATTTTCCAATACTATTTGTGTGTGTGATACTTGTTAGATTTTACTTGTTGGATGTGTCACTTCTTGGTTAAGGGTTAAGGGGTAGAAGTAAATACTTGTTATGTTAGTGTAACACACCTGACCTCTAAGTGGCTTTCCTAGGGATGGGGCCTCAAAATTTTGTTCTCCTTAAGTGATCAAATCCTTCATTCGGGGTCTCTACCACACTATGCTCATCCATAGTTTTCCAACCATGGTCTCCATGCTCAAAACTGAGCCCAGAACCGGTGGATATATCTCTCTGAAGTTCTTTGTGCGCTCATTGGTTGAGGTCCACATGGCACCCAAGTGAATCCACCTCACACATGCTATTTCCAAGTTCCTTCCTCCACGGTGGAAGACCATCCACTGTATGATCCCATGACTGGACTTACGCTCTTTCTCCTATATCAGTTGTGGAGGAATTTGATGCTTCGACGCTTCACGCATCTTGATCCAAAAATGTAAGGTTTTACTGAAAAATTGCAAGTTAATTTTAATGTACTTTATGCATCGGATCGATAAGAATGCGAAATACATAAACTTTACTAACTGTTGCGGAATATCAATTATGACTTTTAATTAATGCTTATTAATGATTAAAGAGATCAGCCATCATAAACCATGCTACAAATTAATAGAAGAGAACAACAAACAAGAAAGATAAATAGAGACAAGAACTTGTTAACGGAGTTCATCAATCATTGGCTATGTCTTTGGGCCCACTTCCAAGTGGAGGACCTCTTTATTGCTCCTCAAATGCTCAAGTTCTCTTTACATTAGCTCTTTTATGTTACAAAACATGCTTCAGATCTGCTGTGCAAGACCTCCTTACTCAGATTCATACATGCCTCATCAAACTCCTCTCAAAAACATGAGAAAAATGCCTCTCAAAATATGAGAAATGGCCAAAAACACATGTTGCTCCTCAAAATCCCTGCATCAAAAAGTTACCCTCAAGCTTCAAAAAGCCTGATTTATATAGTTTTTAGGCTCAACAAGAGAATCCCAACTTCCCCTGAAGATCTAGCCTCTTTTTGGGATCAAATCCCCCTCCAAATGGCCAAAATATCCTAAAAAAACCCAATTCTGGTCCAAAAATCAGGCAAAAATCAATTAAAAATACCAACAACATAGTATAAAACCCAATTTTGGCATAATATATGGGCTAATCCCCCAAAAATAGGCACGCGCCCCTTGGAACAGGTCATATGCAATCACATATGGCCAAGCATTAGCCCTTAAAACAAGCTAGCTCCTTGATTTATGGGCATATGGTGTAATACAATGGGACCACGCCCCCCAAAATGTGCCTAACACTCGGTTATAGCCCCCGAGCATGTGGTGGTTAAAGTGCTAAAAATCCATGTCAGGGTGGTTATGGGTGGTCCACACCCCTTTTCGTTGACCGGTGGTCTCATTGCATATCGTAACCATGGGTTGGGGATTAGCCCCAAACCCCCCTTTCCGCCACCATATAATATATAGCATTTTAAATAATATGTTGTGGGTTATATACAAGAAGAAATATGGGGGCGCATTGGTAATAGGACTCTACCTAAAATTTGATTGTCCATAGGTTGTGGGTTCAAAACAGATGGACTTCCAAAAACTTTTAAAACTTGCCACACAACTGCTAACTGGGTGCCACGTGGTTGCCCATGCCTAGGCCACGTGGCACCACCACATTTGTCAGAAATTCAACAAGTGTCACACTGTCATTGGTCCAAGTCTGCATCATCTGCCTAGTCACCAGTCGCCACATGTCATCACCTACCTCTGCCATGTCAGCATCATGAAATAGCTTTGTTGGCGTCAACATTGACTTTTTTCTAGTTTGACCTTTGACTTTTTCATTGTTTGAGAATCTGATCAGAGTGGGATAACTCTCGCATACAGAGCCCATTTGAGAAAGTAAATATATGGTTAGAATTAGCATGCCGAGCCGGTCGCAATGGATTTGGTTTCATTCAATTCTGAGAATTTTCACTTTTGAGCATTTTCTGGGCCTAGGGAGCCTCCTGGATCATTCCTCCTCAGTTAGAAGCTTTTGGACCACCAAAAGTATGCTTCTTCTTAGGTAAGAAGTGAGGGTACTTCCTCCCTAGTTGTCCTGTATCATCCATCCTCTTTGCTGGGACAATGATCCCCTGACTAATCACAACTAACATAAAAACTGAGATAACATTGTTTATCAAAGTAATCATTTCATTTATTGCACAATCATCTACATTCTTTGTCACATTTTGCAGCCATACACCACTGAATAGAAACAAACTAGACAACAATACTGAGTATGCGAATGAAAATGACAAAACAATCTTCCCCTTCTACACAGGAACAATAATCAAATTATGCAGCTGAACCTCATGATGTACCTCCGGTGACACTTCATGACTATTAGAAACATATGGAATTTGTTATCACATAAACTTGTCAAACTTTAGGGGTTTGTGGTTTCTACCTAAGTCTATATTTTTGCCTGTCTCTCCCATTCTTTGTCGCATTTTTCATCCATACACCACTGAATAGAAACAAACTAAACAACAATACTGAGTATGCGAATGAAAATGACAAAACATGCTTCCCCTTTTGCACAGGAACAATAATCAAATTATGCAGTTGAACCTCATGATGTACCTCCGGTGACACTTCATGACTGTTAGAAACATATGGAATCTGTTATCACATAAACTTGTCAAACTTTAGGGGTTTGTGGTTTCTACCTAAGTCTATATTTTTGCCTGTCTCTCCTCCTTTTGCAGACCCGATTGTAAGTTTTTCCTCTCGGCTTGTAGTTTTTCTTCTGTCTGCCTTTGTCCATTTGATTGACTTGTTTTCTTTAAGACCGATCACTTCTCTCTTGACCTCTTTCACTGATCATTTGTTTTCTGGGGCCCTCAATCAGTCGTCTAGGTAATTGTTCACAGAAACCACAGCCATTAGCACAAGCACAACACTTAGAGTGAACCGGTATGGACTTAAGTCAAGCGAGTGAGCAAGATCAGCTTTCAACGACAGAGATCCATCAAGAAAATCAAATCAATGACCATTGGGTGATTGGGATCATAGAGTTGCACAAAGTATAGTGTCAGAGTTCTGAAATCGTGAGGCCAGTCCTAGCTGTTGATCCTGGGAAGGACACATAGCGCAAGATTAGCATTTCGATGATTCGCAGAATGGAGCAGTCAAAGGGAAGAGTCATGAGGACTCACGAAATGATCTGAGTCGTCTAACTGGGGGAGCACGTGGCAGCAGATAAGAGAAATTGTGATTTTTCATTTCGGGGGTTTCAGCATGGAGCAAGGTGCGAAGCCCCGAGTCCCGAAATGTCGATATTCTTCTAGGTCATCCGATCAGAGGAGACGCGTTGCACCTAATCCAAGAAATCATGATTTCATGACTCAGAGGTTTGAGGATGGAGCCCGACGTGAGTTTGTGAAACTTGAAATCGTGACGTGCCTGAGAGTTGGGCCCACGATCATAGCCCACGGTCATATGGAAGCAGGGCTATAAAAAAAGGGAAAGATCCTATCGAGCAGTGAGCGGTTGATATTATTCAAGGAAATGATCCTGGCCATCAAGTTCAAGGAATATCCAACCGTCGATATATATGGGTCATTTCACGAGATTGAACATCAGGATATTTGAATGAAGGGGAGTGAAGACTCCTGACAAGTGAAATCCCAAAATTTCATATGGGGAATGTGTAAGGTCATGGCTCGAGGTCGTGTGGAGCGATGGATAGGAGCTGCACCAATGGCCGACAGTGCTCATTTTGGTCTTGTCAGAAGATCTACGTGGTTTTGAAGCACTGGGCTCGACTTGGAGGAGTCGTGAACATCTCCTAGAACATTCATGGGTGTCAGGCTCCATCCCGATCCCGATGCAGATAGTTAATAGAAATGTGGGAGGTTGTTGAAACCTCATCTCACCCCATAAATGGAAAGCATGGAAAAATGGCCATGTGGGTAGACTGTCAGCCGAAGGTTCCTCTATCACCAGATTCTCTTGCAAAGCCCATACTGATCTCAGATCACCTCTGACAGAAGAATGGAGGTGCAGACTGACAAAAGAGGATGCAGATGCAAATATTTGATTGTAGTAGCCAGGTGACACTCCCGGTGGTGGCAAGTTGTTCTGAGTATAAATACTCAGTTTTGATATTTTGTTAGGGTCAATGGTAGAGCTGAGCTCCCTATTGTATTTTGATCTAAGATTTCTTGATTAATCTAAGTCACCTTTCTTTCTCCATCTTATTTGCCTCTGATAATGAGAGAGTTCATGAAATGTTGATTCACATGAATTTTCGTGATTGTGTTATGATGAATGTTCAATTATAATGTTGTCATGATTTCCTTCAGTTTCATTAAAATTGGAACCCAAGAATAACTTTTGTTTGAAATTTTCTTCCTTAGGCTACTGAAAGACCTGATGTTCATGGCGTTCCTCTACATTTTCTCACCAAATCCTTCCTCCTACTCACCCTTACTATGACTTACTGGCTGAAGTTGATTCCAGACCTCATTGCTTATGCTTGCTAGTCCAGTTTCCTAAGTTAAAACAGTATCATCTCAAGTATGCACCCATTTGACCTCTCTAAAAACCAACCCGTGACATAAAAATTCTAATGGGTACTTGGCTTACCTTCGACGCAATCCAGAGGTGACTTCTAGTGATAACATTTCTGGCGTCATTGTCAGGGATGAATTGGATATTTTCCCTAGGATTGAATGACAAAGCTTACTGATTCTGAAGGTGCATCAGAACTCAGTACATTGAAGATTGCAATTGTGCACCTGGAGACTCTACTATTATGCCTCCATTGTTTCAGTTGTGGTTTCTCGAGGCAGACACATGAGGTCTACTCCACAACTTCCTTTAGCAACACCTGAAGCTAACCCAAAGAAAATTATCAGAAGACTATAGACCCTTCAGGAAGGTACTTCTATTGTTGAACCAGGTATTTCTGATGATTTTCACTATCCTCCTATAGCAACTACAGTAGCTATTTCTCATTTTCCTATTACACCATCTGTTGTAGCTTCTAGAAGTTTAAATTTTGGGATTTTTCCTGTTGATTTCCCCTCTCCCAATTTCACTACTCCGCCTATTACAGTTGTTGTTTTGACAAAGAGGGAAAAATTTGTTCCCTCAAGCCCTGTGGCTTTTTCTCCAAATCCTCTGTTGTTTCCTTTTTCTCCCAGAAGCATAGCCCCAACCTCACATGTCCAAACTCCATCTCCTCCTGGTTCTCCTCCATTTCATGTCCAAATGGCAAGTGCTAATCCTCCTAGGAACAGGATGGCTAAGATATTGGCTGCTAGATATGCCCCCTAGTTTTACCTTAGCCTATGAATTCTCTCCCAGCCACATACTACCTTAAGTACATGCCCCAATTCACACGGGAGGGAGATGTGACTGCAGAAGAGCACCTTTCATCCTTTTATAGATTTGCAGAGATTCATGCCATCAAAAATGAAGATGTGTGGATGAGAGTTTTTGTGCAGAGTCTTGATGGCGATGCTAGGGATTGGTTTAAGGACTTGCCTCCCGGATCTATTGATGGTATTTTTGCTCTAGATAATTCCTTCTTAAGGCACTGGGGAAATAAAAAACATTTCCTTTATTATATTATAGAATTTGGGGCACTTAAGAGAGAGGAGGGGGAATCTGTTTCATACTTCTCGAAGAGATTTAATAAAATGTATAAAAATATTCCAGCTAAAGTTAGGCCCATAAAAATCTTTGCCAAAATGAATTATGTTAATGCTTTCAGCCCTGACTTTTTCCTACAGTTGTGAGAAAGAAGAGCTACCTATTTGGATCATATTCAATATGCATCCCTTGAAGTAGAATCTAATATATTGGCGGTTGACAAACTTAGGGGAAAAGTTGATAGAGACATGGGAAGAGGTAAGTCTGAAACCCCGAGTTCTATTTCCTTTGTTGCCCCCCCTCAAACAGATGAAATGATCAAGATACTGAAGTCACTCTCTACTAGAATGGAAAATATCGAATTAGAAGGAAGGCAGGGCTATAGAAATCCCCAAAATGTTGATAGCAGAGGTAACTATAGGAGGCCTAACAATACTCCTCAGATTATCCAAAGAGACCAGAGGAGCAGAGATAGAGATGATCAGAAAATCCAGACCCCTCTCCAAAGTAGTCTTGTTGTTGATGAAGAAGAAGGGGATGAAGACCTTGATCCCGAAATCCACTGTCTTTGGGACACCTCCTCTTTTCCTCACTTAACTCAGTCTACATATGAGGAATCTCTCATGGACAATCAGCTGAACGAGCTGAGCAAAGGGGAAAAGGCCAGTAGCAACCCAAATAGGTATAACCTTAGGTTTAAGAAGAAAGAAGGAAAGATCGGTGTTCCTGATCAACCTACCAGAGCAGGGAAACCTGTTGAAGATGTAGCAGATGCAGAGAAGGTAAGAAAGTTTCAACCCCTTCTCAAGTGGCCATAACTCCTGTCCTAGAAGTGAAAGACATCCTAAAGCCTACATCTCCTTTTAATTTTGAACATGAGGTTCAGAATATTAGAATCCCTGTACCCCTTTCAGAGCTGGTCAAGCATGAATATTTCAAAAGAATCCTCTCTAAGTTGTTTATGCTTGAACCCACAATTCATCCCACAAACTCAGTCAATTTGCAAGATGAAAATCCATCTGTCATATTAGGACCTTTGGTAGAAGATAGAGATGATTCCTCTCCTCCCTTCTACACTTCATTGAAATCCATGATAAGGTGCTGCATAATTTCTTGATGGATTCAGGAGCATCCCACAATCTTATACCTAAGGTTTTCATGCAAGAACTTGGGTTGGAAGTTACAAAAACCTACCACGACCTGTATTCTTTCGATTCCAGGAAGGTGAAGTTCCTTGGGGTTATCAAGGACTTGGCTGTGTCCTTGTTCCAGCTACCAATGAAGAGCGTAATCATAGATATCATAGTGGTTGATGTTCCCCCAAAGTTTGAAATGCTCCTATCTAGATCTTGGATAAAGAGACTAGGGGGAACCTTGCAGATGGACCTTTCATACTCCACCATTCCTGTGTTTGGGGGTGAACAAAGGAGACTTTACAGGGAAGCACAGCTCGCCTAGATCATCAGTGATGAAGCAAACCCCATCAACCATCCTATTTTTTCTTTGAGAATTGACTTAGGATCCAGCATATTTCAACTCATAGATGCTCCCGAGGCTCCTCTTGAAATCAGAAATCATCCCATTTCTTTTCATGAAATACCTCCCCCAACTACCTCTGTGTGGAATATGTTCTTCGACGGAGCCTCTTCTTAGGAAGGGGTTGGTGTTGGAGTGGGTTTTGTGTCACCTTTTCAAGAGGCTATACCTTTGTCCTATAACCTATAATTTGAAGATACCAACAATGTGGTAGAGTATGAGGCTCTTGTTTTGGGTTTAAGGGCTGCGAAAGACATGGTGATTGAAGAGCTAGTAGTATTTGGAGATGCTGAACTAATTGTTCATCATGTCAAAAATATTTATCAAGCCAAGAACCCTAGGCTTAATACTTACAGAAATGAGGTGTGGGACCTAATTGACAATTTCTTCTTAGCTTTCAAAATTTCATTTATTCCAAGAGAAGAGAATACTATGGCTGATTCTTTGGCTATCTCAATGAGCCATTTCAAAATCCCACTGCCACCTAAGCTCAGGTATGATGTTGAGGTAAAATATAGACCCTCTGTACCTGACAATATCAAGCATTGGAAGGTGTTCTAGGATGATCTTGAGATAAGAAAATTTCTTAAGTCTGTTGACAAGTTCTCTGCATTACACATTGATCAGGATCATGGTTCTGAAGGTGACCCTCACATTGATGTATTTTTAAATAAAATTGCTAATCACCATATTGTTCAGTTGCCTAGCAACCACATTCCAAAGGGACTAGTTCCTTTAGAAAGATTGTTCAATGGGAACGATGTGGCAATAAATTTTAAAGGCCCAACTGAGGATGTTGATGTAGCTGAATGAAATACTGGTACAGAGGAGGATCCAAAGTTTTTCAAGTTGTCAAGCAGCTTGTCAAGGGAGTAGAGAGTTGAGTATACTGAGTTATGAAAATAATTTTCTGATGTGTTTGCCTGGACCTATGAAGACCTCAGAACATATGACACAAACTTCATTAAGCACAAGATCCCATTAAAAGAGGAGGCCAAACCATTTAGGTAGAAATTAAGACAAATAAATCCTATATTGTTGCCTATTATGGAAAGGGAGGTAACGAAGTTGTTGGACGCCCAAATCATTGTCCATTTGAGATTTTATGAATGGGTGGCCAACTTGGTTCCAGTAAGGAAAAAGAGCGAAGAAATCATACTTTGTGTTGATTTCAGGAATCTGAACAGAAGCTCTAAGAAGGAAAATTACCCTTTGCCAAAGATGGAACACATATTGCAGAGGCTGACAGGTGCATCCAGGATCTACATGATTGATGGATTTTTTGGCTACAATCAGATCTCTGTCCAGTCTGAAGACAGATAAAAGACATCCTTCACCACTCCTTGGGGCACGTTCATGTATGAAAAAATTCCCTTTGGATTGATGAACGCAGGAGCAACCTTCAAACGAGCCATGGACATCACCTTCATTGGAGAAAGAGACAAATTTGTGGTCATCTATCTGGATGATATAACAGTCTTCTTCAAATCTGATAAAGAACATTGTCAACATCTGAGAAAGGTCTCCTTGAAATGCAGAAGGTTTGGTCTCTCCCTAAATCCCAAGAAGTATTTATTTTCCATGCAGGAAGGAAAGTTGTTGGGACACATTGTATCAGCTGAGGAGGTCAGGATTGATTCAAGAAGGGTAGAATCTATTCAAGCTTTATCACATCCTACATCCAAGAAAGAAGTTCAGTCCTTCTTAGGAAAAATCAATTTTCTAAGAAGGTTTGTTTCAAATTTTGTTGAATTGGTGAAGCATATTGCAACCATGCTTAGGAAGGGGAATGAAGTAAAATGGACTGTCGAGTCCAAAGAATCCTTCAATCAAATCAAGAAGGCACTGATTGAAGCACTTGTGCTAACAAGTCTTGATTATTCCAAGGATTTTCTGATTTTTTTCATTTGCTTCATTGGATACAATGGTCGTTGTTTTACTACAAAATAATGATGCAGGGGTAGAGCAACCTCTTCCTTTTTTTAGCAGAGCACTAAGAGACATGGAGGTCAGATATGACATCATGGAGAAGCAGGCCTATGCCTTGTTGAAAGAACTCAAATTTTTCAAAGTATATGTTCCTTCAGTTGATGTGAAGGACATCCTCATCCATCCTGACTTAGATGGAAGAAGGAGCAAGTGGATTGCCAAAATCCTTGAATTCGATTTGGAAATAAATCCCACCAAACTAGTTAAAGGCCAAGGTTTATCCAAGCTATTGGCTGAATCTAATTGTAAAGCTTTGGGGGTTAACTTCATCAACACTTTCTCAGAAAATCAACAAGCTGCCTTGTCTGATAAAAGTTCTCAGGATAGCCCTCCATTGGTAGAATGTGTTGGGTACAAAGACATTATATATTTCTTGCAAGAGTTAAAGCCTCTAGATGGAATGGGGAAAAGAAAGGAAAGAGATTTAAAGCTCAAAGCAATTAGATATTGCCTTATTGAACAGGTATTATATTGGAAAGACCCTCTAGGTGTGCTTATGAAATGTTTAGCCCCACAAGAGGCCCAAAAGATAATGTTTGATTTTCATAACATATGTGGGGGACATCATTTTCAGAGAACCATGGCCTATAAAATCCTTAGGGTTGGGTACTTCTAGCCTACTTATTCAATGATGTCTATGAAAAAATCAGGTCTTGTATCAAATGTCAAAAATTCGATGGGAAGGAGTAGCTCAAGTCTCATCCTTTGAAGCCTGTGGTAGCTTCAGGACCCTTTCAGCAGTGGGGCCTAGACTTTATTGGAGATATTCATCCTCCTTCAAGTGGTCAGCACAAGTGGATCTTAACTACAACATATTATTTCACCAAGTGGATAAAATATATCCCCACAAGGAGTGCTTCTCACAGAGTAATCATTGGTTTTCTTGAAGATATTATGGCAAGGTTTAGTTGTCTGAAACAAATAATCACTGATAACGCTGCATCTTTCAGAGATGAACCGTTGATCAATTTTTGTGAGCAGTTCGGAATTGCATTGATCCACACTACCCTCTATTACCCCTAAGGAAATGGATTGGCAGAATCCTCTAACAAGGGCCTTATAAATATTATCAAAAGATTCCTAGAGGACAACAAGAAAGCATGGGATTCAAAGCTTAAATTTTCTCTGTGGGCCGATAGAGTGACAATAAAGAGGTCCCTGGGTAGCTCTCCTTTTCAATTGGTATATGGGATTGAAGCAGTTTTCCCTTCTCAGCTTGCCCTGCTTGTGGTGAAATTCTTCCAATACTTCCACAGAGAACCCAACGATATGATCAGAAGAATTCATCAGCTGATAAAAATCCAGCAGACTAGAGAGCAGGTGATGGACACAGCGCATGACCATCAGAAGAAAATCAAGCAGGCTTTTGACAGAAAAAGCAGTAGGGAGGATTTTCAGCTGGGGGATCTAGTGCTTAAATGGGATGCGCCCAGACAAGACAAGGGAAAGCATGGAAAATTTGAATCCCTTTGGATCGCCCCCTTCAAAATCTTTGAGATGTTCCCAAATAACACTTACAGGTTGCAGAATATGGAAGGTGATGAAGTTTTTGGTGGCCTAGTAAATGGGCACTTCCTAAAAAAAAAAAATTGTTTAAATCCGCAGTCAGCGTCCCACCATTGTAAATGCCATTCATGTTTTATGCTTATTTTGTTTTTTTTTAATAGAAGACTCCACAACCCAACACTAAGGCACTGAAGCCACGGAAAGAGTTCTTAGAGCCTTGCAGGGAGGACTCTATCCCCCATGGCACCTAATATTATCACATAAACTTGTCAAAACTTAAGGGTTTGTGGTTTCTACCTAAGTCTGTATTTTTGGCTATCTCTCCTCCTTTTGCAGACTCAACTGTAAGTTTTTCCTCTCGGCTTGTAGTTTTTCTTCTACCTTCCTTCGTCCATTTGATTGACCTATTTTCTCTAGGACCAATCACTTCTCTCTTGACCTCTGTCACTGATCATTTGTTTTCCTGGGCCCTCAGTCATTCGTCTAGGTAATTGTTCACAGAAACCACAACCATTAGCACAAGTGCAACACTTAGAGTGGATTGGTATGGACTTAAATCAAGAGAGCGAAAAATATTGTTGGCCCTTGGTTATGGAAGAAAGCAAAGATTAAGGGAGAAAAGACAAAATGCGAACTGCACGGAAGACATGTTGACTGAGATCAGATTGAAGTGGACAAAGAAGAAGAAAAGAAGGAGTGAAGTATAGGAGAACGATCCGTTGGATGAGAGAATAGAGGAAAAAAGATAAGCAAGGAATATGAATTGTGGACAACTCAGCAAGCGAAAAAAGCCACTGATAGATGCTTTGGAGCACCTCTTAGGAAAGATAGAAAGACAGGCTATCAAAGCCCAGAAAACGCGGGTCAAGTTGATCTAGGGTTTTAGACACCTAGGGTTTTTGTAATTGGGGTTTTAACACCTAGGTTGTGACCTAAGGATGTATAAGAGCTATTGTAATGTATAAATAGGAACCTAAATGGGAGAAGAGGGGTTCGTCATGAGTTGGTTGTTCATTGTTGGTTAAGGGTGTTGTTGTTGCTGTGGATCGAGAGAGAGAGAATATTGTTGTGAGGAAGAGAGAAGTGATATGTGTGAGAGCACTTAGGGATTGTAATATCTTCAGTTGGGTGTGATGATCAACCCTATAGCTGCGTGTGTGGGGAAGGGAGAGGAAGAGAGATCTACAAGCTAAGAGCACAGATAGAACTGTATGATTTATATAATATCAAGAAACATAGTTATGTGGACGTAGCCCTAAGGAGAGGGTGAACCACATATATCTTGTTGTCATCTGTGGTTGATGTTGTGTTCTTTGCTTTTGTTACTTTTTTGATGCATTATTATGGTAGATCTGAGATATAACTTTGCGAAGTAGGTTTAAGTTGGTAAATGATAGATAGGTGTTGTGCTCCTATTGTATTGGATCCACTTTGCATTTCCTTTGGTTGTAGACACTTGTGTCCTGCAACCCCCTATTGCTACTTCGGGTGAGACTGCATCTGCTTCGCAGTTTTTGCCGAAAGGGCCAATAGTTAGGGATTGTTGGTGCGTTGTTAGAGTTGAACCTTGGGTCTGCCCCTGTACCAACAAATGGTTTTATTGTCAGGACCAGGATCTTCTTGAGGGAATGTCAAGGTGGTTTCCATCGAAGCCAGAGATTCAGAAGTGGATAGAAGAACAAGAAAAGGACTTCAAAGAAGCTCAGAATAAGAACCCTAATATTAGTACAGAAGACTGGTTGGGAAGGTATATCTTTACTGATATACACAAGATTTTCTTTGGAGGAATTCATAAGGAGATATACGAGTGGCTAGCCAAATTATCAGATAACCAGTTCGAAATCAGACTCAGACCACCTATGGTTTGGATGTCGACGCTGATCAAGAAGGTCAAGAGAGTTGATAATGTCATGTCAAGAGCAGTAGATCACTGGTTTGATAGCACCATTGGAGGGTACATCACCGACTTTGTTGTTGACAAAGTAGAGTCATATAGCCAAGCTGAGAGATATTTCTTTAAGGGACCTAGAGGAAAAATTTTCCTCTTTTTGAAGTTGAAGATCAAGATGCTATTGCATGAGAAGAACATATTGAAGATACAATAATTGGTCAGATCGAAAAGCTAATGTTCAAGAACTCAGACAGTGACAGCGGCACAGAGGCTAGACACACGCGCAGTGGGAGAGCATTCAGAGAAGTCCCTCTTGCGAACATGTTTAAATAGAATTACGGAGATGAAGGATTATACAGTGGAGAAGAGGCAAATTTGACAGATGAAGAGCATTCAAAGTCCGCTAGGGCAGAGGAAGGGAAGACTGAAGAACCTCGCCGAGAAGAACCAGAAACTTCAAGGATTGCGCAGATTGTTGAAGTAAGTACTATTACTCCTCCTATTGTTTTAGCAGCGTTAAGTAACCAGAGTAGTTATAGTTATCAGAGTACTTAGAGAACTGTTACAAGAAGTTCAGTACATACTCGGTCAAGAAACCTAGGAAGATCTATGGAAAATGAAATGAGGCTACCTATCTTTAGAGGAGATGGATCTGAAGATCCTGATCAACACTAGTTTTTATGCGAAGCTGTATGGAGTATTAAGAATATTACTGACGAAGAAGTTAAGAGAACTCAGTTTAGTACTACCCTAAGAGACCACGCACTGAGCTGGTACATGAAGTTTGTTAAAGGAATTACATAGCCTAAACCGTTGAATGATATCAAGAACACATTAAGTGAAGAATTCAAGAAACCCAAATCAAAGTCACAATGCATTATAGAACTGAAAGAAATCAAGTAGAGAGTAGTTGAACCTATTTGGGATTTTGATCAAAGTTTTAATACCTTGACAGGTCGTTTGAGTTTTCAGATCTCGGATGAGAAGAACAAGGAATGGTTCATTGCTTCCCTCCTACCACACATAAGAGTCCCTCTGATGCATCAGAATATTTCTTCACAGACTGAGGTGCTGGAGATCGCCATGAAACTAGAATCAGCCCCTATGGGAGAATCCAGCTCAGGTATGAGTCAAATCTTGAGTCAGCTAACTAGCTTATCTCTAGAGATCGAAGATATGAAGAAATACAATGGAAAAGATAAAAGAGAATACATCTGGTGTATCAAATGCAAATCAGAAGGCCATGACAAGGAGCATTGTCCCCTATTTCATGAGTACTTGGCCTCAGGAAATCTGAGCCCTTTGAAGCAAGTTATCCTACCTTGGTGTGAGGTATGTATAAATAGACATCGCCCTGGTGAATGCTATTACATGAAAAAATATGTTCAGACACCCACAAATCTGTATTGCACGTTCTGTAAGTCAGTAGGGAATGATGATAGGTATTGTAGGGCCTATGACCTCATGCATGAAAGTTCAAGGGATATATACAAAATTCAAGGCGAAGTACAGCAAGAAGGAAACACTGTGCAGTATAATTCCCCAGGAAGAGGAAACTTCAACCCTCGTGGTGGACTCAGAGGAAGAGGAAGATGAGGATGTATGGGTCGAGGTTGAGGTCAGATCATTTATTATAACTGCGCACAGCCAGGTCAATTGGCAAAGGATTATCAGAACCCTTGTACCACTTGCAGTTACTACAACTTATTTGAACATGTCATAGAAGATTGTCCTACATTGTTAGCCAAACTTCAAGAGAGATGAGGAGGAAACCAAAAAGTACAACTAATTTCAGTAGAACCTCGCGGAGTGGATCCCAAAGTCGTTGTTATCACTAGAGGAGGCGCTTCTACAGGAGAAGACAGGGTGACTCCAGGGAAGATTACAGAGGAATTAAGGGTCAGGAAAGCTGCAGAGAAGACATGGGAGTTTGATCCAAATAAAGAGAGACAGACATTTGAGGAAGAAAGAAAAGAATTCAAGAGAGATCGGGCTTCTTCATAAAAGGCACAACTAGAAGTGAGAGAATGTGGAATGCCTCTGGAATTTGATCAATCTGCTTCTCCCGGAGAAGGAAAAGAGGTAAGTAAGCTTATGGAATTCTTATGCACTTGCATTAATTTGATAAAGGATGAAAGCGATGTACAAGAACTACAAAATTTGATCAAATAGTATGAGCTAGGAAAGGTAGATCCCTTACTGAGTAGAGAAGTACATCAAGTATCTAAAACGAGAAGGACAAATAAGGAGCTACACCTGAATGCTCAGATTGGAGATTAGGATATAGACTATGTGGTCCTCGACTTAGGGTCGGAGGTCAATGTCATAACGAAGAAGACTTGGGCACTGATGGGAAAACCTAGGTTGATCTATTCCCCTATCAAGCTTCGGATGGCTAATCAGCAGGTTGTGATCCCCTTTGGAAGATTGGAACATGTCCTTGTGGACATCAACAGGGTCAGAATGTTTGTAGACTTTGAAGTAATTGAGATAGTTGATGATAGTTGTCCTTATCCCGCACTGTTAGGAATTGATTGTGCTTTCAATAATTCTACCATTGTTGACTTAAAGAAAAGGAGAATGGGATTTGAAGGTGATGGCCTTAGGTTCATTGCACCTCTAGATCTTGATGAAGGTCGGAGATACACAGAACCCATCAGAGAGGAAGACCGTGCATATGAGATAGAAAATATATAAAAATTGACAGCAAGACAACATGATTATATTAATCCTACAACATATGTGAATTTAAGCTGGCGAAGTGACATCACATGCTCATCAGATTCGGAACAAGCATTGGAAAACTGGCAAAACAAAATGTTATATGAAGTTTCTACGCAGTGATGTGCTCGATTGACCAGAGAAGTTCACTGGATCGGTACAACAGTGAGTAATTTTCCCACCTTTGACGTTTTGAATCACTTAGAAACTTTCTTACTGGAATTTGAAGAAATGGTACCAGTACAACATAGACTCTTGGCACTAGATGAGGCCTTGAAAGAAACTCCAAGAAGATGGTGGGGAGCACATAATCAAAAGATCGTGAACTGGGTGCAATGTCGCACTTTTATGACAATATGATTCTCAAATTAGATAGATGAATGCCAAGTTAGATACACAGGTCAAAGCTGTCCGAAAGACCATGTGCGAAGTTGTGAGGAGGCCTCGAGCGGAATTCCTCAGGAGAAGTGGGTGCATAAATTCATTAACACATTGGATACAACGCCTATCAATTGGTACCTTCAAGCAAAACTGCGCCTCACCACTACAGATTGGCAAGGTATGACACAGAATTTTGTAGCTACATTTTTATTTGAAAGTCAGCACCCTATGGTAGATCAAGATTTACAAGTTGTGAGACATAAAGTATTTGAGGAGGCACCTAACCTCCCTCCGGAGCAAGATGAGGATGGATGGATTGCGCCTCTTCAGAAATTGAAAGGATGTTACAATATCAATGTTGATGAAGACGATGATCCTAGGAATGTGAACATCATAGAAACAGAAGGACAGAGAGATATAGAAGGACCAGGAGTCAAACTACCTTTCATTGGAAAACCAATTAAAATCAAGAAAGTCAATATTGGGACAAAGCAAGCACCTAAGTTGGCTAACGTTGGAGATTACTGGGATGATGCCACTATTGATAAGATCACAGAAATACTGCATGAATATCAGAACTTGTTTCCCACCAAGTTCACTGATATGAAGGGCATTAAAGGGCCCATGGGAGAGATGAAGATCCCCTTGAAACCAGATGAAAGACTAGTCAAGAAGAGACCCTACAGATTGAATCCCAAATATAAGGAGAAAGTGAAGATTGAATTAGACAGAATGTTGGAAGAAAGAATCATAGAACTTGTTGAAGAATCAGAGTGGATTAACCCTATGGTGGTCCAGGATAAGAAGACAGGAGAGATCAGGATTTGTGTAGATCTCAGGAAGCTGAATGATGCTTGTTTGCATGACCCATTCCCTACACCGTTTACAGACAAAGTGTTAGATAATGTGGGAGGACAGGAAGTCTACTCCTTCACCGATGGATTTTCAGGTTATCATCAGACCAGGATTGCCAAGGAAGATCACCATAAGACCACATTTTCAACAAGATGGGGATCCTACCAGTACACAGTGATGCCTTTCGGATTGAAGAATGAACCAGCCATCTTTTCAAAGGTGGTGGTCGAAGCGTTCAAGGAGTTTTTACATAAATGTATGGAAGCATACTTTGATGATTAGATTGATTTTAGTTTATTGCAAAATCATATTGAATGTTTAAGACTAATCTTGGATAAGTGCAGGAAATGCCAGATTTCCCTGAACCTGAAGAAGTGCATATTCTTCTCACCCCTTGGAGTGTTGTTGGGAATTATTATGTGTAAGCAGGGATTGTTGTTAGATCCATCTAAGATTGCCATTATTGTTGATCTACCCCCTCCCACTTCAGTCAGACAACTGCGCACTGCGCTGGAACATACATGATACTACAAAAAGTTCATTAAGGGATATGCATAGATCACAACACCTATGGAGAATATTTTGAAGAAAGATTGTCAGTTTCATTGGACAAAAGAACGCCAACAGAGCTTCGACACACTGAAACAGAAAATGGTTATTGCGCCTATTTTGGTTTTTCCATATTGGAGTAAGGAATTTCATGTGCATGTCGATGCATCTTCTATTGCATTAGGAGTAGTTTTAGCGCAACCGGGAGCAGGAGATATTGACCATCCATTAGCCTTTGCTAGCAGGAAGCTCTCAACCGTTGAGATAAATTACACTACCGCTGAGAGAGAAGGATTATCCATGGTGTATGCGCTACAGAAGTTTCGTCACTACTTGTTGGGAGGACACTTTAAGATGTTCATTGATCACTCTATGTTGAAATACCTAGTCAAAAATCCAGTGTTGGGGGGAAGAATATGCAGATGGCTTCTGTTATTTTAGGAATATTATTTTGAAATTGTGGTCAAGCCAGGGAGAATGAACAAGGGACCTGACCACTTATCTAGGTTAGAACATGGAGAGGAACCAACTAGTTTGGAAGATACACTGCCAGATGCACAGTTGTTGGCCATTAGGAAGGTTGATGATCACTTCGTTGAGATAGTTCAGTTCCTGTCAACAGGAATGGCACCTAGTGAATACATAGTCCATGAGAATAAACAGTTGGTAGTGCGCACTACAGATTTTTCACTTATAGCTGGACAACTATATAACATGGGACCTGATGAGATCTTGCGAAGATGGGTTATGGAGGCAGAAATACCACTAATTCTGGAAGAATCACATGAAGGCATTGCAGGGGGACACTATGTAGGAAAAGCAACAATGCAGAAGGTTCTAAGAGTTGGCCTCTGGTGGCCCACCTTACACAGAGATGATAAAGAATACTACAGATCCTGCGATGTATGCCAAAGAGTTGGGAAACCTTCCATAAGAGATGATATGCATTTAGCACCCTATCTAACCTTACAGGAATTTGAGAAATGGGCCATTAACTTCGTGGGACCTATCAAACCACCAGGGAAGAGCACAAGAGCAAGATACATAATCACTACGACATAATATTTGACAAGATGGGCAGAAGCAAGAGCAGTTAAGGACTGTAGTGAAATTACAATTGTGCGATTCATTTTTTATGATATCATAATCCAAACCTGATTATGATATCATAANCACCAAAAGAGCACTCCATACCACCCACAAGCGAATGGGATGGTCGAAGATTTCAATAAGATCTTGGAGACAGCGCTGACGAAGATTTGCAGTGTGAACAAAGATGATTGAGATCTGAGAGTACCAGCAGTGTTATGGGCCTATAGAACCACTTGAAATAAGCTGACAATGCATACTCCATTTAAGTTGGTTTATGGTTTAGAAGCAATTGTGCCTATGGAATACTTAGTTCCTAGAAAGAGGATTGTAACATTCACAGATATGGATGACACTGGCATTGTTCAAGAGAGGCTCTCCTAGTTGGTCAAACTAGAAGAAGACAGATTTATTGCAGGATTTCACTAGCAGGTTCAAAAGGAGCTAGAAAAGGCTTACCATGACAAACACATCAGGAAGAAAGAATTCTAGAAAGGAGATATGGTATTGGTATATGAAAACAAGTTCATGAAGCATCCAAGGAAGTTCATAACACATTGTCTTGGATCTTATGAGGTTTCCTATGTTACCGAAGGAGGAGATGCGCAATTGAATGCTTTGAATGGAGAATGGAAAGAAGGTTTGGTGAACGGGAGTCGGTTGAAATTGTACTATGACAACCAGCTGCCTCACAACTCTTAGTAAAAGAAGGAGAAGAAGGGTCTAGGTAACAGGTGCAATTGAAACTAGGTATCAAACACAGAAAAGACAGTCTGCACATAGTAGGGAGGAACTGAGAAGAAAGCACAGGTTGCGCAGCGCAGTCTGAAGTCGAAGTAAAATATAAGGTTCAGATCAAAGTGCCTTGGGACAAGTCACAGGTGATTTTTTGGGGCCTTTTGGCCCTTGGTTATGAAAGAAAGCAAAGATTAAGGGAGAAAAGATGAAATGCGAACTGCGCGGAAGAAACGTTGACTGAGATCAGGTCGAAGTGGGCTTGTTGGTGTGTTGTTAGAGATGAACCCTGGGTTTTCCCCTATGTCAACAAATATCAGCTTTCAACAGTAGAGATCCATTAGGCAGATCGGATCAACAACCATTGGGCGATCGGGATCATAGAGTTGCACGAAGTATAGCATCAGAGTTCTGAAATTGCGAGGCCAGTCCTAGTCGTTGATCCTGGGAAGGACACATAGTGAAAGATTAACATTTCGTTGACTCGCAGAATGGCGCAGTCAAAGGGCAGAGTCATGAGGACTCGCGAAATGCGAAGTCACGAAATGAAACACTATCACCAACATTCCCTTTACTTGATTCAATGTGATTGGATTGTACACATACTTCATCAAAGTTAGAAGGATTTACCATAAAAATAGTGTGCTTGAGATAAGAATGTAAACCACCAATATATTTTAGGAGTGTCTCTTTTGTATATAAAGGAATACCCAAATTTAATGCTTTCTTACGAAATATTTGAGTATATTCTTGTACACTTTGACCTTTAGCTTGCCTTAAAATTTTCCAATTCATCATTTCCTATTGCATGTATGCTAATGGATAAAATTGTTTCTTCAAAGCAGTGATAAAGTCATTCTAGGAAGAGATTGTTTTACCATTTTTACTGACATCATCCTTAGTTTTTCTTTTCCACCATATGAGAGTTGTGCCTCCCAATTTGATACTTGCAAGTTGGATATTTGTTTCATCATCAACAATCCTTTGTATCCTGCAATAGACTTCTAACTGTCTCACCCAATTATCTATCTTTTCTGCATCTAATTTACTATCATAAGTGGGTAATTGAAAATTTACATCTAACTTTAATAAAGGCATATCAGAAAAATGATGAGTTTTTTTAGGTTACTTATCCTCATAGGGATGTAAACTTACTTCACTTGTAGATGACAAGGATGAAGGAGAAGAAGGTTTCGAAGGTCCACCACCTCCAACTCCTCCTTCTTCTCTTACTGAAGATTCACCTTCTTCAACTTTTGGATTTCTTCATTGTCCTCTTCCATGGTAAAGTTCTTCTTCCATGGATTTCATCAATTTAAATGACTCAAATAAATCATCCTCAGATGCAAAAAGACCTAGTTTTCTTGGTGAAGACATCTCTTGTTTATGCGGTCTCCTTTGAAACTCTATAATAAGAGCCTCAAGATGGCCTTCTCCTCGCTTGAGTTTTTCTCTGGTGAGCATCCAATGCTTGCAATTCCTGTCAAACCTTCAAAACCAAATGCTCTAATACCATAAACTTGATCCAAAAATGTGAGGTTTTACTAACAAATTGCAATTTAAGTTTAATGTACTTTATGCATCAAATCGATAAGAATGTGAAATACATAAACTTTACTAATTGTTGTGGAATATCAATTATGAATTTTACTTGATGCTTATTGATGATTAAAGAGATCAGCCATCATAAACCATGCTACAAATTAAGAGAAGAGAACAACAAACAAGAAAGAGAAATAGAGACAAGAACTTGTTAACGGAGTTCACCAATCATTGGCTACATCTTCTGGCCCGCTTCCAAGTGGGGGACCTCTTTATTGCTCTTCAAATGCTCAAGTTCTCTTTACATTGGCTCTTTGTTGTTAAAAAACATGCTTTAGATCTGTTGTGCAAGACCTCCTTGCTCAAATTCATATATGCCTCATCAAACTCCTCTCAAAAACATGAGAAAAATTCCTCTCAAAATATGAGAAATGGCCAAAAACACATGTTGCTCCTCAAAATCCCTGCATCAAAAAGTTACCCACAAGAACTTGTTAATGGAGTTCACCAATCATTGGTTACGTCTCTAGGCCTGCTTCCAAGTGGAGGACATCTTTATTTCTCTTCAAATTCTCAAGTGGGGAATAGATCAACTTAGGTTTTACCATCAATGCCCAAGTCTTCTTCATTATGACATTGACCTTCGACCCTATGTCAAGGACCACATAGTCTATATCATAATCTCCAATCTGAGCATTCAGGTGTAGCTCCTTATTTGTCCTTCTCTTTTTATATACTTGATGTACTTCTCTACTCAGTAAGGGATCTACCTTTCCTAGCTCATATTGTTTGATCAAATTTTGTAGTTCTTGTACATCGCTTTCATCCTTTATCAAATTAATGCAAGTGCATAAGAATTCCATAAGCTTACTTACCTCTTTTCCTTCTCTAGGCGAAGCAGACTGATCAAATGCCAAAGGCATTCCACATTCTCTCACTTCTGGTTGTGCCTTTGATGACGAAGCTTGATCTCTCCCGAATTCTTTTCTTTCTTCCTCAAATGTCTGTCTCTCTTTCTTTGGATCAAACTCCCGTGTCTTCTCTGTAGCCTTCCTAACCCTTGATTCCTCTGTAATCTTCCCTGGAGTCACAACTCACCCTGTATTCTCCTGTAGCAGCACCTCCTCTAGTGATAACAGTGACTTTGGGATCCACTCCACGAGGTTCTGCTGAAATTAGTTGTACTTGTTGGTTTCCTCCTCATCTCTCCTGAAGTTTGGCTAACAGTGTAGGACAATCTTCTATGACATGTTCAAATGAGTTGTAGTAACTGCAAGTGGTAAAAGGGTTCTGACAATCCCTTTCCAAGTGACTTATATGTGCGCAGTTATAACAAAATATCTGACCTCCACCTCGACCCATACCTCCTCCTCAACCACTTCTTCTTAATCCACTACGAGGGTTGAAGTTTCCTATTCCTTGAGAATTATACTATGCAGTGTTTCCTTCTTTTTTTACTTCACCTTGAATTTTGTATATATCCCTTGAAGTTTCATGCATGAGTTCATAAGTGATACAATCCCTATCATCATTTCCTACTAACTTACAAAACGTGCAATACAGATTTGTGGGTGTCTGAACATATTTTTGCATGTAATAGCAGTCACCAAGGCGATGTCTATTTCTACATAGATTGTACCAAGGTAGGATAACTTGATTCAAAGGGCTCGGATCTCATGAGGCCAAGTACTTGTGAAATAGAGGACAATGCTCCTTTTCATGGCCTTTTGATTTGCATCCGATACACCAGATGTCTTCTCTTTTATCTTTTCCCTTATATTTATTCATATCTTTGACCTGTAGAGATAAGCTAGTTAGCTAAATCAAGATTTGACTCATACCTGAGTTGGATTCTCCCATAGGGGTTGATTCTAGTTTCATGGTGATCTCCAACGTGTCATCCTACAAAGAAATATTCTGATGCATCAGAGGGACTCTGATGTGCGATATGGGGGAAGAAATGAACCATTCCTTGTTCTGCTCATCCAGTATCTGAAAACTCAAATGACCTGTCAAGGTCTTAAACCTTTGATCAAACTCCCAAACAGGTTCAGCAACTCTATGATTGATTTCTTTCAGTTTTGTAATGCATTGTGACTCTGATTTGGGTTTCTTGAATTCTTCACTTAATGCGTTCTTGATATCATTCAACAGTTTAGGCTGTGTAATTCTTTTAACAAACTTCATGTACCATCTCAATGTGTGGTCTCTTAGGGTAGTACTAAACTGAGTTCTCTTAACTTGGTGATGTACCCTCCAATGGTGCTATCAAACCAGTGATCTACTGCTCTTGACACGGCATTAGAAACTCTCTTGACCTTCTTGATCAGCGCCGACGTCCAAACCACAAGCGGTCTAAGTCTGATTTCGAACTGGTTATCTGCTAATCTAGCTAGCCACTCGTATATCTCCTTATGAATTCCTCCAAAGAAAATATCATGTATATCAGTAAATATATACCTTCCCAACCAGTCTTCTATACTAATATTAGTGTTCTTATTCTGAGATTCTTTGAAGTCCTTTTCTTGTTCTTCTATCAACATATAAATCTATGTCTTCGATGGAAACCACCTTGACATTCCCTCAAGAAGATCTCGGTCCCGGAAATAGAACCATTTGTTGGCACAGGGCAGACCCAAGGTTCAGCTCTAACAGCGCACCAACTGGCCCTAACTACTGGCCCTTTCAGCAACACCTGTGAAGCAGATGTAGTATCACCTCAAGTAACAATAGGGGGTTGCAAGACACAGGTGTCTACAACCAAAGGAAATGCAAAGTGGATCCAATACAACAGCATCACAACACCTAGATATCATTTACCAACTTAAACCTACTTCGCACAGTTATATCTCATATCTAACACAATAATGCATCAACAAAGTAACCAAAGCAAAGAACACAACATCAACCACACATGAAAACAAGATATACGTGGTTCACCCTCTCCATAGGGCTACGCCCATAGAACTATGTTTCTTGATATTATATAAAGCATACAATTCTATCTGCGCTCTCAGCTTGCAGATCTCTCTTTCTTCTTCTCTCTTTCTCTCCCTTCCCTGCGCGCCCAGCTGCAAGGTTGATCTTCGCACCCAGCTGAAGATCTTACAATCCCTGAGTGCACTCACACATATCACTTCTCTCTTCCTCGCAACAATAGTCTCTCTCTCTCTATCCACAACAACAACAACACCCTTAACCAACAACGAAAAACCAACTCAGGACGAACCCCTCTTCTCCCATCTAGGTTCTTATTTATACATTATAATAGCTCTCAAACATCCTTAGGTCACAGCCTAGGTGTCAAAACTCTAATTACCAAAACCCTAGGTGTCTAAAACCCTAGATCAACTTGACTCGCATTTTTCGGGCTTCGCCAGCCAGTCTTTCCATCTTTCCCACAAGGTGCTCCAAAGAATCTACCGGTGGTTTTTTCTGCTTGCTAAGTTGTCCATGATCCATATTCCTTGCTTATTTGTTCTCCTCGATCCTCTCATCCAAAGACTCGTTCTCTCGTACTTTGCTCCTTCTTTTCTTCCTCTTTGGCCACTTCAACCTAATCTCAGTCAATGTGTCTTCCACGCAGTTCGCATTTCGTCTTTTCTCCCTTAATATTCACTTTCTTCCATAACCAACGACCAACAATCTTGCTCACTCGCTTGATTTAAGTCCATAACAGTCCACTCTAAGTGTTGTGCTTGTGCTAATGGTAGTGGTTTCTGTGAACAATTACCTAGATGACTCACTGAGGGCCCAGGAAAACAAATGATCAGTGACAGAGGTCAAGAGAGAAGTGATCAGTCTTAGAGAAAATAGCTCAATCAAATGGACGAAGGCAGACAGAAGAAAAACTACAAGCCCAGAGGAAAAACTCACAATCAGGTCTGCAAAAGGAGGAGAGACATGAAAAAATACAGACTTAGGTAGAAACCACAAACCCCTAAGGTTTGACAAGTTTATGTGATAACATTAGGCTCCGTGAACATGTATACTTTGGTGAGAAAATGTAGAGGAACGCCATGAACATCAAGTCTTTCAGCAGCCTAAGGAAGAAAAACTCAAACACAAGATCTTCTTGGGTTCCAATTTTAATGAAACTGAAAGAAATCATGATAGCATTATAATCAAATATTCATCATAACAAAATCACAAAAATTCATGTGAATCAGTCATTCATGAACTCTCTCAGTATCAGAGGAAAATAAGATGGAGAAAGAAAGATGACTTAGATTAATCAAGAAATCTCAGATCACAATACATAACCATAGGGCTAGAGACTTCACTAAAACTTTACAATATGGGAGCTCAGCTCTACCATCGACCCTAACAAAATATCAAAACTGAGTATTTATACTCAGAACAGCTTGCCACAACCAGGAGTGTGACCTGGCTACTACAAGCAAAGCTTTGCGTCTGCATCCTCTTTTGTCAGTCTACACTTGCATTCTTTTGTCAGACGCAATCTGAGATTAGTATGGGCTTTGTAGGAGAATTTGGTGACAGAGGAACCTTTGGCTGACAGTCTACCCACACAGCCATTTTTCCATGCTTTCCATTTATGGGGTGAGATGAGTTTTCAACAACCTCCCCCATTTCTATTAACTACCTACATCGGGATTGGGATGGAGCCTGACACCCATGAATGTTCCAGGAGATGTTTACGACTCCTCCAAGTCGAGCCTAGCACTTCAAAACCACACAGATCTTCTGACGAGACCAAAATGAGCGCTTTCGTCTCTTGGCGTAGCTCATATCCATCACTCCACGTGACCGCGGGCCATGACCTTACGCATTCCCCATATGAAATTTTGGGATTTCACTTGTCAGGAGTCTTCACTCCCCTTCATTTAAATATCCCGATGTTCAATCTCGCGAAATGACCCATCTAGATCGACGGTTGGATCTTCCTTGAACTTGATGGCTAGGATCATTTCCTTGAACAATATCAACCACTCGCTGCTCAATAGGCTCTTTCCCTTTCTTTATATCCCTGCATCCATATGACCGCGGGCTAT
>JASDQU010738099.1:38677-66033 GCA_032191745.1 Picea mariana | reverse complement strand
GTCCTCCCTAGCACCTCCCAACCTCCCTGAAATATAAATCTTTGCTACTGAAAATTATTACAGTGATATAATGTTGAACAATGGCTTACCAGACTCATCATTGTTCTGTTGCATCTCATTTCTCTGTCTTCCACACTGCCTTTCTGCACACATCACTTGCACTGTCTGTTCTTCTGCGATTTATCCTCTGTGCGCCATGTCCATTCACTGCATAGTTCCTATTCTGTTCAATTCATTTGTTGCACTATATTCGTTCTTCACAGATGAATCACCTTCCACAGCAACAACCACCACAACTCTAATAGCAATAGCAACCCTTCTGTTCTCTGTATTGTGTATATATAGCTTCTATGCATCTTATGCATGCAATGTGTGCAATCCCTTTGCATGCTCATACCGCACCAATATCCTCCACCTCTCGAGTGATCTGCGTGATCATCATCGTGACTCTTCAACTTCTCTGGCAGTTCAACCCCTGTGTCTATCATCACTAGGTGTTAAGCCGAGATTCCTTTTTCCCTCTAGCAGTTGAGACTCTTCATCTTCTCTGTTACAGTCGAGCTTATCCTTTCTGTTTTAGTTACAAGCTCAAACCCTCATCCAGCTATCAATTTCCTCCACGAATCGTCTTCATTCCACTGGCAGATTCCATGTGACTCTTCAGCTCCTATGGAAATCACACCGAAGTCTCTTCACATCCTATGGTAGAAACCATCAATGGTTACTAGCAGTTTCACTATGTAGCGCAACAGTAGCCCTCTGATCTTGTTCAATTTCATCTGCACCGTTGGATGACTTCGATGGGTTCTTACATTATTTACCCATTTCACACCTTCGCAATTCAGAGATTCTATGTCTCGACATTCCCATACGCGATCATCGATATTCCGAGGTGGAGCTTCTTTACACTAGGTCCTTCCTCCACGTGACCACACATGTTGACCACAGGTTACGCTAAAATGTGCTGCGAACCCATGTTCTTTATCGACCTTGATCGACGGTCCATGATTTCGATGAGTCAATGGTCTAGATATTTTCACGATCTCGCATCTCACTATTCCTTAGATGGAGGTTCTCGTCACTCCAAGTCACGATAGGCAAAGCTCCGAGATGGAGCTCAGATCAATGGTCCAGGATTTTGATGTATTGACGGTCTAGATCTCATCGTGAATTCGCCTCTCACTGTTCCTTAGATGGAGTTTCTCGTCACTCCAAGTCATGATAGGCGAAGCTCCGAGATGGAGCTCAGATCAACGGTCGAGGCTCTTGATGTATTGACGGTCTATATCTCATCGTGAATTTGCCTCTCGCGGTTTCTTATATGGAGGTTCTCATCACTCCAAGTCACGATAGGTGAAGCTCCGAGATGGAGCTCAGATCAATGGTCCAAGATTTTGATGTATTGATGGTCTAGATCTCATCATGAATTTGCCTCTCGCGGTTCCTTATATGGAGGTTCTCATCACTCCAAGTCACGATAGGCGAAGCTCCGAGATGGAGCTCAGATCAACGGTCCAGGCTTTTGATGTATTGACGGTCTAGATCTCATCGTGAATTCACCTCTCGCAGTTCCTTATATGGAGGTTCTCGTCACTCCAAGTCACGATAGGCGAAGCTCTGAGATGGAGCTCAGATCAACGGTCCAGGTTCAACCTTGATCTAACGGCTCAGATTAAGTCACGATTTCGCATATCGCGATTACGCCCGCTTCTCCTTGTACCTTAAAGGATGTGTAGGTTCTCCTCGATCCAACGGTGGTTGGACCCTGCGCTCAGATATAATGCCTGAGATCTATCCTCCTCTTTAGCGTGCTCCTCTTGTCTATATTCATATCTGACGGCCCTCATTCTGTCATGAATTTTGGATGGGATCCAACGATCAGAAATGCTGCACAAACTTTAAGGGTCTTCAATCATTCGATCAATGTTGTGTTGCCTTCGATCATTCACCTTCGATCATTCGACCTTCCTGAACTTATCTTCTGTTTGTCTTTTGATTACAAACTTCCTGTACTCATGCCATCATCGCTTCTGTTCTTGCCATCAATGATAAGCATACGCTGTGTGTGAAACATGCCAAACATCCTATGTACATTCTTCTGATCTTATCGAGGTTTCTCTGCAGCGTCTTCCCAAAATACTTCTGGTGCCTGTCTGTTACATTCTTCCTGTACTCGTGCCATCTTCATTGTTGTACTTGCCATCAATGACAAGCATATGTTGCATGTTAAACATTTTCCAACAACCTTCAGACTCTAGCCTTTTCACTTGTGTCATCCAAGATTTGCTGGACACTTTTTCCTGTTTCAATTGTCCATCTAGTTTTGATGCATATGTTGTTAATCTTGCAACCTTTAGATATAAACTAAGGTAATCAGAATATAACATGTCACTGAAATTCCTGTGTAATTTCACTTTATCGGGAGAAGCAATGTTTTCATAGTGCATTTTGATCTCGGATACCTTATCATCATCAGCCACTGCAATGTTAAATGTCTTTTTCTTGACATCTCTGACTGAGAGCAAGTGAGCCTTATGTTGGGGAAGTCCCTTCTACTTCAGGTAAAAGGTCCCTTATTTCACTGTTGGCCATACTTCCCTTCACAGCATACTGGTTCATCAAAACTTCCTTAGACTGATAAACCGCCCCAGGTCTCTCGCTGAATGCATATTTTCTACTGCTGAAAACCTTTGTGTTGCTTTCATTTTGTGGCTTGCTTTCTGTATTGGTTTCTTCACTCTTGGTTGTAGTCTCCACCATCTCCATGCATGTTTTCCCTTTTGATTCTTCCTCTTCCAAGTCAATCACTTGAGAGGGTGATGTGACTCTCATTTTCTTGAGAGTGTCTTGTTGGCTACTAGCACCTAGGGCTTCCGAACTGCTTCTCTTATTGTCGATGCTCATTTTAGGAGCTTTGAAAACCAACCTAGGTGAGGGTTTTTGTGCTGGGCTCTACTACGAAGTTGGTTTTGTTCACTTTGTTTGATCATGCTTCATCGTGACCTCCATCTCTGCACAGGTCTCTAGATTGGCCAACTTATGGAATCCTTCATCATGTTCATGTTCATAGGGACCTTGTCTACCTTCCAATCTTCTCTTTGATATTATCTGATGCAGATCATATCTTCTCCATTGCAACTGGGTGAAACTGAATTCACTAAGCTTGGATTGAATATGGGGCAAACAGGATTTATTCTTCACCACAAAGGGACCTACCACGAAAGGAAATTTCAGATTAGAAGCCTTGTGTTCTTTCAAAAAATGTTCAGTCTCTGAGATAATTCTTCGCCTTGTGAACTATAAAGCAAAGATCATGGGAGTCTGAAAAACTAGTAAAATATGAGGTCCTTCCTGGTATCCATATACCCAAATCACAGTGGATTGTGTGAATAGCACCCAGTCTCCTACCATGCTCTCTGGATTTGGCTATAATGAGCTTTTCATTTCTTCCAAAACTCTTGGTAGATCTGAACCAAAAATGAGACTGTATACCCTGGACATAATCTTGTTGATGAAGATGAGCATGGTGATCCTTTTACACTCGGTCGAAATAAATGCAGTCTTAGGAAATTCGGTTTTGTTGGATTCTAGAAACATTCTCAGCAAGTGAGAATAGTATCTGAAGTGTCTCAATGAGATGAAGTTAACCAGTTGTTGATGTATATTCTCTGCAATAAATTCGTCAAAACTGACACAGACTGATTGACCAGACAGAAATAAAATCAATAGGAAACCTAACATGACCTCTACCACAAACCTATGATTGTCTAACCCTAAAATTTGACTTAGCAGAGAACAAGACCACTAGACTTTAACGATCATGATGTTTACGCTGGCAGGTAATGATAGACTCTCTGAATGATGTTCTAGCTTGACTATGGTCTGCAGAAATAAGGTTTTAACTTCAGGCAGGCATTCTCTATAAATAATGATCATTTTATGTTCCTCGAAGGGCTCTAACACTGTGGAGGAGGCATCTAGTATATTGAGAATGTGCCAGAGAGATGGACCATCTACTTTACATAGAACCTCTGACTCTAATTTTTTCAGGATGACTCTTTCTCCCTGAGAATATCGCTCTCCACACCATCTTACAAATTCGGGGAATGAAAAGACCATTTCTACATTGTAAGGGGTAATGGAGGCTTGAGTTGCTTTGAGGAAAGGTATGCGTGCTCTGACATTGTTCAACAAATTCAATCTAGACACAGAAATGGGTGAGACCATTGTCTCTGTTTCAAAAACATCAAAATCTCTGTCAATTAGGGCTTCATCCCTGGAGGATATATCTTGTTCACTCATGGATAAAACAACAGGATTGGTAGCCATGGTGAAGAATACATGTTAAGAGACGAAATAAAAAATAGTCTGGTTCGGTTCTAAGCTTTGAAATTTGAATGGAAGCTTTGTGCCAAATTTCCAAACGTTTTAATGCTTCAAATTGTCATAGAATAATGTCAGGGGGTTTCTCCTTTTATAGGTATCTATTGACATCGGGGGTTCGAAAAAATGATTTTGGGTGGACCGCTTTTCACCCAGATGTGCCTCTGAGGGCACCACGCGTCCATGATTTAAACCATGGCAATTTTCCCCAGTTCACCCTCCATCGATTAATCCTCATGCTACTCAAATCTCTGATATGCACTTCATCCGTTGATCCAGAATGCTTTAGGATCTACAGGCCACATTTACCCAGCGGCTTTGGCATCGGGGGTTGGAGGAAGTGGTTTTAGTTAGACTGCTTTTTCCCTTGATGTACCTCTATGGGCGCCACGCGTCTCGTGATGAAACCGTGACAGTTTTCCCCGGCCCACCATCGATTGTTTAATCTTCACGCTAGTTAAATCCCCGATATGTGCCTCAGTCGTTGATCCATGCCACTTTCAGGATCGACAATCTGTCGATTCCTACTCTTCACATGTCCGCTATTCTGTCCATACGTCGCCAGATATAGCTAGGTCCTCTGAGTTATCATACCTCCTTGGCGATATAATCTTTCACTAAAATTTTGAAGCTCAGAGACCATATAAAAATTGTTATAGTGATAACATTGGCTCCAACTGGGGATGCTATCCTCCCTGTGAGGTAGCAAAGAACTATAGACTAAGTGCCTACCCATTGGGCTGTGATCCCTCAATGTGATCTGAATCTATTGATCTTTATTCAAAAACTTAAAACCTACTCAGCACGGCTCAGGGCCTTCACCTCGGGCTTCAACCATGTTGTTTTATTTCAGTCTTTCATTCTTTAAAGGAAAAAGTAAAATGATTATATACAATGAATGGTGGGGTGATGATCTTTCAAACAATGTAATGCTTGAGGAACCTACCATTTACAGGCCCTCCTCCAGTGAGCTCTCCATTACTTTGTTCTAAGAGATAGGCATTGCTCCCATAGTAAGCTGCAATTTTGAACGGGCCCAACCATAGCTGGTCAAATTTCCCATGTTTACCTTTATCTTCATTCCTAGAATCCCATCTTAGTACCCAGTCTCCAGTTTCGAAGTCATCCACTTTGGTATGTCTATTGAAAGCTTCACTGATCTTGTCTTGACGTATTTCGGCATTATTGAAGGCCCTTTCTCTGGTCTGTTGTACGCTAATGAGTTCATCATCCCTTCTCCGACCGACATTTGTTTCAGCTTCTTGCTCCTGTAACAATTTCATTACTGGAAATCCCAATGTAGTAGGAAAGATAGCTTATGTACAATAAACGATCTAGAAAGGAGATGTGGCAATAGATCTCTTTGGGGATATCCTTTCGTCCCACAGTGCATGAATGATATTTTTGTGCCATGCCCTTTTATTCTCCTGTAACAATTTTTTGATGATTCTGACCAAGCTTTTGTTCGAAGACTCGGCCAATCATTTCCCTAATTGGGGGTCTCTAAGGCCAAATTGGGTTCGATGAGGAAAACTCATTTCAGCTACAAGTATGCAGGCTGTAGAAGCCTTTCAATTCTGGTGTCCATCCCAGAATGTTTCCCCAATTTCAAATTTTTCCCTGATCAATTTCTTGACCGAATCCTTCTCGCATACCTTTTCGGGGCCATATCTTATTCATCCAGAGTTAGATTTGCTCCAAAAAAAAGAAAGCAGAAAGGTAACAGACAAAGCTACAACATGGAAAAAATAAAGAAAAGTTTTGTGTTTGTTTGGTATAGAGGAAAATCCTCTCAAGTTTTAGGCCCAGGAGGTCCCTTCACTGAAACAAGCCCAAATTGAAGCCATGCTTCAGCCAGCTTGCAAGGAAAATTATAGGAAGCAAAGGGGGGGTATAATAAGGTTTGAAAAGTGACAGAACAACAAGCATTTCCTTACATACAATGTTCAAATCCCAAAGTCCCCTTGCCCTCCTAATAAACTCTGCAATTTTCCCACACCTTGGGGCCTCATCCTGATGAATCCGACAACCATGGATGGCCTAGAACTGTCCTAAATCACCTCACCTACAGCTGCAAAACATGGAAGCAGTCAAAGAGCCTTAGGGATGGCACAAATCCCAAGGAAAATGGTGATGTGGCATATTGATTTTGTCATTATTTGAAAAATGACTTTTTGTAATATGTAGTCTCGCATGATTTTATTTTTGGTATGTATACATTGTAATTAAGAGGTCAAATCAGATTTGTTTTGATCCCTTTTGGATAAGATTCCCTTTTGGATGAGATTCCCTTTTAGGATAAGATTATTTTTTGGTAAAAAGACAAAAAGACAAAAAGTCTTTAGAGTTGGTCCACTTATCACTTTTCCAAAAGTGACAAGTATCTGGTGACCTAACCCTAAGCCTTCACCTCTCCTTTATAAATAAGAGGGTTGGCATTGTAAAAAGGGGAGGATGAATATAGTAACAAAGCTCTGCTAAAATTTTCCAATACTCTTTGTGTGTGTGATACTTGTTAGATTTTAGTTGTTCGATGTGTCACTTGTTGGTTAAGGGTTGAGGGGTAGAAGTAAATACTTGTTATGTTAGTGTAACACACCTGACCTCTGAGTGGCTTTCCTAGGGATGGGGCCTCAAAATTTTGTTCTCCTTAAGTGATCAAATCCTTCATTTGGGGTCTCTACCACACTATGCTCGTCCAAAGTTTTCCAACCACGGTCTCCATGCTGAAAACTGAGCCCAGAACCGGCGGATATATCTCTCTGAAGTTCTTTGTGTGCTCATTGGTTGAGGTCCACGTGGCACCCATGTGAATCCACCTCACACGTGTTATTTCCAAGTTCCTTCCTCCACGGTGGAAGACCATCCACTATATGATCCCTTGACTAGACTTACGCTCTTTCTCCTATATCAGCTATGGAGGAATTCGACGCTTCGGTGCTTCATGCATCTTGATCCAAAAATTTGAGGTTTTACCAACAAATTGCAAATTAAGTTTAATGTACTTTATGCATCGGATCGATAAGAATGCAAAATACATAAACTTTACTAACTGTTGTGGAATATCAATTATGACTTTTACTTAATGCTTATTAATGATTAAGGAGATCATCCATCATAAACCATGCTGCAAATTAATAGAAGATAACAACAAACGAGAAAGATAAATAGAGACAAGAACTTGTTAACGGAGTTCATCAATCATTGGCTATGTCTTCAGGCCCACTTCCAAGTGGAGGACCTCTTTATTGCTCTTCAAATGCTCAAGTTCTCTTTACATTTCCTCTTTGATGTTACAAAACATGCTTCAAATCTATTATGCAAGACCTCCTTGCTCAGATTCATACATGCCTCATCAAACTCCTCTCAAAAACATGAGAAAAATGCCTCTCAAAATATGAGAAATGGCCAAAAACATATGTTGCTCCTCAAAATCCCTGCATCAAAAAGTTACCCTCAAGCTTCAAAAAGCCTGATTTATATAGTTTTTAGGCTCAACAAGAGAATCCCAACTTCTCCTGAAGATCTGGCCTCTTTTTGGGATCAAATCCGCCTCCAAATGGCCAAAATATCCTAAAAAACCCTATTCTGGTCCAAAACTCAGGCAAAAATCAATTAAAAATACCAACAACATAGTATAAAACCCACTTTTGGCATAATATATGGGCTAAGCCCCCAAACACAGGCACACACCCCTTGGAATGGGTCATATGCAATCACATATGGCCAAGCGCTAGCCCTTAAATCATGTTAGCTCCTTGATTTATGGACATATGGTGTAATACAATGGGACCGCGCCCCCCAAAATGTGCCTAATACCTGGTTATAGCCCCCGAGCATGTGGTGGTTAAAGTGTTGAAAATCCATGCATGGGTGGTTATGGGTGGTCTGCGCCCCTTTTCGTTGACCGGTGGTCTCATTGCATATCATAACCATCGGTTGGGGCTTAGCCCCAAACCCTCCTTTCCGCCACCATATAATATATAGCATTTTAAATAATATGTTGTGGGTTATATACAAGAAGAAATACGGGGGCGCGTTGGTAATAAGAATCTACCTAAAATTTGATTGTCCATAGGTCATGGGTTCAAAATAGATGGACTTCCAAAAACTTTTAAAACTTGCCGCAAAACTGTTGACTGGGTGCCACGTGGCACCACCACATTTGCTCAAAATTCCACAAGTGTCACACTGTCATTGGTCCAAGTCTGCATCATCTACCCAATCACCGGTTGCCACATGTCATCACCTACCTCTACCATGTCAGCATCATGAAATAGCTTTGCTGACGTCAACATTGACTTTTTTCTAGTTTGACCTTTGACTTTTTCATTGTTTGAGAATCTTATCAGAGTGCGATAACTCTCGCATACAGAGCCCATTTGAGAAAGTAAATATATGGCTGGAATTAGCATGCTGATCCAGTCGCAATGGATTTGGTTTCATTCAATTCTGAGAACTTTCACTTTTGAGCATTTTCTGGGCCTGGGGAGCCTCCTGGATCATTCCTCCTCAGTTGGAAGCTTTTGGACCACCAAAATTCTGCTTCTTCTCAGGTAAGAAGTGAGGGTACTTCCTCCCCAGTTGTCTTGTATCATCCATCCTCTCTGCTAGGACAATGATCACTTGACTAATCACAACTAACATAAAAACTGAGATAACATTGTTTATCAAAGTAATCATTTCATTTATCGCACAATCATCTACATTCTTTGTCACATTTTGCATCCATCCACCACTGAATAGAAACAAACTAAACAACAATACTGAGTATGTGAATGAAAATGACAAAACATGCTTCCCCTTATGCACAGGAAAATAATCAAATTATGCAGTTGAACCTCATGATGTACCTCCAGTGACACTTCATGATTGTTAGAAACATATGGAATCTGTTATCACATAAACTTGTCAAACTTTAGGGGTTTGTGGTTTCTACCTAAGTCTGTATTTTTGCCTGTCTCTCCCATTCTTTGTCACATTTTTCATCCATACACCACTAAATAGAAACAAACTAAACAACAATACTGAGTATGTGAATGAAAATGACAAAACATGCTTCCCCTTCTGCACAGGAACAATAATCAAATTATGCAGTTGAACCTCATGATGTACCTCCAGTGACACTTCATGACTGTTAGAAACATATGTAATCTGTTATCACATAAACTTGTCAAACTTTAGGGGTTTGTGGTTTCTACCTAAGTCTGTATTTTTGCCTGTCTCTCCTCCTTTTGCAGACCCAATTGTAAGTTTTTTCTCTCGGCTTGTAGTTTTTCTTTTGTCTACCTTTGTCCATTTGATTGACCTGTTTTCTCTAAGACCGATCACTTCTCTCTTGGCCTATTTCACTGATCATTTGTTTTTTGGGGCCCTCAGTTAGTCGTCTAGGTAATTTTTCACAGAAACCACAGTGATTAGCACAAGCACAGCACTTAGAGTGAACTGGTATGGACTTAAGTCAAGCGAGCGAGCAAGATCAGCTTTCAACGACAGAGATCCATCGGGAAAATTGGATCAATGACCATCGGGTGATCGGGATCATAGAGTTGCACAAAGTATAGCGTCAAAGTTTTGAAATTGCGAGGCCACTCCTATCCATTGATCCTGGGAAGGACACATAGCACAATATTAGCATTTTGTTGACTCGCAGAATGGAGCAATCAAAGGGAAGAGTCATGAGGACTCATGAAATGATCTGAGTCATCCAACTGGGGGAGCACGTGGCAGCAGATAAGAGAAATCGCGATTTCTTGTTTCGGGGGTTTCAGCATGGAGCAAGGTGCAAAGCCCCAGGTCCCGAAATACGATATTCTTCTGGGTCATCCAATCAGAGGAGATGCGTGGCACCTAATCCAAGAAATCATGATTTTGTGACTCATAGGTTTAAGGATGGAGCACGACGTGAGTTCGCGAAACTCGAAATCACGACGTAGCTAAGAGTTGGGCCCACGATCATAGCCCACAGTCATATGGAAGCAGGGCTATAAAAAAAGGGAAAGAGCCTATCGAGCAGCGAATGGTTGATATTGTTCAAGGAAATTATCCTGGCCATAAAGTTCAAGGAAGATCCAACCGTCGATCTAGATGGGTCATTTCACGAGATTGAACATTGGGATATTTGAATGAAGGGGAGTGAAGACTCCCGACAAGTGAAATCTTGAAATTTCATATGGGGAATGCGTAAGGTCATCGCCCGAGGTCACGTGGAGAAATGGATAGGAGCTACACCAATGGACGAAAGCACTCATTTTTGTCTCGTCAAAAGATCTGCGTGGTTTCGAAGTGTTGGGCTCGACTTGGAGGAGTCGTGAACGTCTCCTAGAACATTCATGGGTGTCAGGCGCCATCCCAATCCCGATGCAGGTAGTTAATAGAAATGGGGGAGGTTATTGAAACCTCATCTCACCCCATAAATGGAAAGCATGGAAAAATGGCCATGTGGGTAGGTTGTCAGCCGAAGGTTCCTCTGTCACCGGATTCTCCTGCAAAGCCCATACTGATCTCAGATCACGTCTGACAGAAGAATGGAGGTGCAGACTGACAAAAGAGGATGTAGATGCAAAGCTTTGATTGTAGTAGCCAGGTCACACTCCCGATGGTGGCGAGTTGTTCTGAGTATAAATACTCAGTTTTGATATTTTTTCAGGGTCGATGGTAGAGCTGAGCTCCCGTATTGTAAAGTTTTAGTAAAGTCTCTAGCCCTATGGTTATGTATTGTGATCTAAGATTTCTTAATTAATCTAAGTCATCTTTCTTTCTCCATATTATTTGCCTCTGATACTGAGAGAGTTCATGAAAGACTGATTCACATGAATTGTCATGATTTTGTTATGATGAATGTTCGATTATAATGTTGTCATGATTTCTTTCAGTTTCATTAAAATTGGAACCCAAGAAGATCTTGTGTTTGAGTTTTTCTTCCTTAGGCTGCTGAAAGACCTGATGTTCATGGAGTGCCTCTACATTTTCTCACCAAATTCTTCCTCCTACTCACCCTTACTATGACTTACTGACTAAATTTGATTCTGGACCTCATCGCTTATGCATGCTAGTCCAGTTTCCTGAGTTAAAACGATATCATCGCAAGTATGCACCCATTTGACCTCTTTAAAAACCAACCTGTGACATAAAAAAATTTATGGGTACTGGGCTTACCTTCGACGCAATCCAGAGGTGAATTCTAGTCCTAACATTTTTGGCGTCGTTGTTGGGGACGAATTGAATATTTTCCCTGGGATTGAATGACAAAGCTTACTGATTCTGAAGGTGCATCAAAACTCAGTACATTGAAGATTGCAACTGTGCACCTGGCAACTCCACTGTTACGCCTCCATTGTTTCAGTTGTGGTTTCCAGAGGCAGACACATGAGGTCTACTCCACAACTGCCTTTAGCAACACCTGAAGTTGACCCAGAGAAAATTATCAGAAGACTACAGACCCTTCAGGAAGGTACTTCTGCTGCTGAACCAGGTATTTCTGATGATTTTCACTATCCTCCTATAGCAACTATGGTAGCTATTTCTCATTTTCCTATTACACCAACTATTGTAGCTTCTAGAAGTTTAAATTTTGGGAGTTTTCATGTTGATTTCCCCTCTCCCAGTTTCACTACTCCTCCTCCTATTACAGTTGTTGTTTTGACAGAGAGGGAAACCTCTATTCCCTCAAGACCTGTGGCTTTTTCTCCAAATCCTCTGTTGTTTCCTTTTTCTCCCAGAAGCACAGCCCCAACCTCACATGTCCAAACTCCATCTCCTCCTGGTTCTCCTCCAATTCACGTCCAAATGGCAGGTGCTAATCCTCCTAGGAACAGAATGGTTGAGATATTGGCTGCTAGATATGCCCCCAAGTTTTACCTCAGCCTATGAATGCTCTCCCAGCCACATATTACCTTAATTACATGCCCCAATTCACACGGGAGGGAGACGTGACTGCAAAAGAGCACCTTTCATCCTTTTATAGATTTGCAGAGATTCATGCCATCGAAAATGAAGATGTGTGGATGAGAGTTTTTGTGCAGAGTCTTGATGGCGATGCCAGGGATTGGTTTAAGGACTTGCCTCCTGGATCTATTGATGGTATCGCTTCTCTAGATGATTCCTTCTTAAGGCACTGGGGAAATAAAAAATATCTCCTTTATTATATTACAGAATTTGGGGCACTTAAGAGAGAGTAGGGGGAATCTGTTTCATACTTCTCAAAGAGATTTAATAAAATGTATAAAAATATTCCCGCTGAAGTTAGGCCCATAGAAATCTCTGCCAAAATGACTTATGTTAATGCTTTCAGCCCTGACTTTTTCCTACCGTTGAGAGAAATAAGAGCTACCTATTTGGATCATATGCAAGATGCAGCCCTTGAAGTAGAATCTAATATATTGGCAGCTGAAAAACTTAGGGGAAAAGTTGATAGAGACATGGGAAGAGGTAAGTCTGAAACCCTGACTTCTAGTTTCTCTGTTGCCCCCCCTCAAACAGATGAAATGACCAAGATACTAAATTCACTCTCTACTAGAATGGAAAATATTGAATTAGAAGGAAGGCAGGGCTATAGAAATCCCCAAAATGCCGATAGCAGAGGTAACTATAGAATGTCTAACAATACTCCTTAGATTATCCAAAGAGACCAGAGGAGCAAAGATAGAGATGATTAGAAAATCCAGACCCCTCTCCAAAGTAGTCTTGTTGTTGATGAAGAAGAAGGGGATGAAGACCTTGATCCCGAAATCCATTGTCTTTGGGACACCTCCTCATTTCCTCACTTAACTCAGTCTGCATATGAGGAATATCTCATGGTCAATTAGATGAATGAGCTGAGCAAAGGGGAAAAGGCCAGTAGCAACTCAAACAGGTATAACCTCAGGTCTAAGAAGAAAGAAGGAAATATCGGTGTTCCTGATCAACCTACCAGAGCAGAGAAACCTATTGAAGATGTAGCAGATGGCAGTGAAGGTAAGAAAGTTTGAACCCCTTCTCAAGTGGCCATAACTCCTGTCCCAGAAGTGAAAGACATCCTAAAGCCTACATCCCCTTTTAATTTTGAACATGAGGTTTAGAATATTAGGATCCCTGTACCCCTTTCAGAGCTGGTCAAGCATGAATATTTCAAAAGAAGCCTCTCTAAGTCGTTGATGCTTGAACCCACAATTCATCCCACAAATGCAATCAATTTGCAAGATGAAAATCCATATGTCATATTAGGACCTTTGGTAGAAGATAGAGATGATTCCTCTCCTCCCTTCTACACTTCATTGAACATCCATGATAAGGTGTTTCATAATTGCTTGATGGATTCAGGAGCATTCCACAATATTATACCTAAGGTTGTCATGGAAGAACTCGGGTTGGAAGTTACAAAAACCTACCACGACCTGTATTCTTTCAATTCCAGGAAGGTGAACTGTCTTGGGGTTATCAAGGACCTGGCTATGTCCTTGTTCCAACTACCAATGAAGAGTGTAATCATAGATATCGTAGTGGTTGATGTTCCCCCAAAGTTTGGAATGCTCATATATAGATCTTGGATAAAGAGACTCGGGGGGACCTTGCAAATGGACCTTCCATACGCCACCATTCCTGTGTTCACGAGTGAACAAAGGAGACTTTACAGGGAAGCGCATCTCGCCTATATCATCAGTGATGAAGCAAACCCCATCAACCATCCTATTTTTTCTTTGAGCATTGACTTAGGATCTAGCATATTGCATCTCGCAGATGCTCCTGAGGCTCCTCTTGAAATCAGAAAGCATCCCATTTCTTTTCGTGAAATACCTCCCCCAACTACCTCTGTATGGAATATGTTCTTCGACAGAGCCTCTTCTCAGGAAGGGGTTGGTGCTGGAGTGGTTTTTGTGTCACCTTGTCAAGAGGCTATACCTTTGTCCTATAAACTATAATTTGAATATACCAACAATGTGGTAGAGTATGAGGCTCTTGTTTTGGGTTTAAGGGCTGCGAAAGACATGGGGATTGAAGAGCTAGTAGTATTTGGAGATGCTGAACTAATTGTTCATCAGGTCAAAAATATTTATCAAGCCAAGCACCCTAGGCTTAAGACTTACATAAATGAGGTGTGGGACCTAATTGACAATTTCTTCTTAGCTTTCAACATTTCGTTTATTCCAAGAGAAGAGAATACTGTGGCTGATTCTTTGGCTATCTCAGTGAGCTATTTCAAAATCATACTGCCACCTAAGCTCAGGTATGATGTTGAGGTAAAATATAGGCCCTCTGTACCTAACAATATCAAGCATTGGAAGGTGTTCGAGGATGATCTTGAAATAAGAAAATTTCTTGAGTCTGTTGACGAGTTCTCTGCATTACAAATTGATCAGGATCATGATTCCGAAGGTGACCCTCACGTTGATGTATTTTGAAATAAAATTTCTAATCACCATATTGTTCAGCTGCCTAACAACCACATTCCAAAGGGACTAGTTCCTTTAGAAAGATTGTTTGATGGGAACGATGCGGTAATAAAGTTTAAAGGCCCAACTGAGGATGTTGATGTAGCTGAATGCAATATTGGTACAAAGGAGGATCGAAAGTTTGTCAAGTTGTCAAGTATCTTGTCAAGGAAGTAGAGAGCCGAGTATATTGAGTAGTAAAATAATTTTTTGATGTGTTTTCCTGGACCTATGAAGATCTCAGAACATACGCCACAAACGTCATTGAGCATAAGATCCCATTGAAAGAGGAGGCCAAACCATTTAGGCAGAAATTAAGACAAATAAATCCTATATTGTTGCCTATTATGGAAAGGGAGGTAACGAAGTTATTGGACACCCAAATCAGTGTCCCTTTGAGATTTTCTGAATGGGTGGCCAACTTGGTTCCAGTAAGGAAAAAGAGCGAAGAAATCAGACTTTGTGTTGATTTCAGGAATCTGAACAGAATCTCTAAGAAGGACAATTACCCTTTGCCAAAGATGGAACACATATTGCAGAGGGTGACAGGTGCATCCGGGATCTACATGATTGATGGATTTTTTGGCTACAATCAGATCTATGTCCAGTCAGAAGACAGAGAAAAGACATCCTTCACCACTCCTTGGGGCACGTTCATGTATGCAAAAATTCCCTTTGGATTGATGAACGCAGGAGCAACCTTCCAATGAGCCATGGACATCACCTTCATTGGAGAAAGAGACAAATTTGTGGTCATCTATCTAGATTATATAACAGTCTTCTTCAAATCTGATAAAGAACATTGTCAACATCTAAGGTCTCCTCGAAATGCAGAAGGTTTGGTCTCTCCCTAAATCCCAAGAAGTATTTATTTTCCATGCAGGAAGGAAAGTTGTTGGGACACATTGTATCAGTTGAGGGGGTCAGGATTGATTCAAGAAGGGTAGAATCTATTCAAGCTTTATCACATCCTAGATCCAACAAAGAAGTTCAGTCCTTCTTGGGAAAAATCAATTTTCTGAGAAGGTTTGTTTCAAATGTTGTCGAATTGGTGAAGCATATCACAACCATGCTCAGGAAGGGGAATGAAGTAAAATGGACTGCCGAGTCTAAAGAATCCTTCAATCAAATCAAGAAGGCACTGACTAAAGCACCTGTGCTAACAAGTCCTGATTATTCCAAGGATTTTCTGATTTTTTCATTTGCTTCATTGGATACAATGGTCGTTGTTTTACTACAAAAGAATGATGCAGGGCTAGAGCAACCTCTTCCTTTTTTCAGCGGAGCACTAAGAGACACGGAGGTCAGATATGACATCATGGAGAAGCAGGCCTATGCCTTGGTGAAAGCCCTCAAAGCTTTCAGAGTATATGTTCCTTCAGTTGATGTGAAGGACATCCTCATCCAGTCTGACTTAGATGGAAGAAGGAGCAAGTGGATTGCCAAAATACTTGAATTTGATCTGGAAATAAATCCCCCCAAACTAGTTAAAGTCCAAGGTTTATCCAAGCTATTGGCTGAATCTAATTGTAAATATTCGGGGGTGAACTTCATCAACACTTTCTCAAAAAATCAACAAGCTGCCTTGTCTGATAAGATAAAAGTTCTCAGGATAGCCCTTCGTTGGAAGAATGTGCCTGGTACAAAGACATTATATATTTCCTGCAAGAGTTAAAGCCTCCATATGGAATGGGGAAAAGCAAGGAAAGAGATTTAAAGCTCAAAGCAATTAGATATTTCCTTATTGAACAAGTATTATATTGGAAAGACCCTCTAGGTGTGCTTATGATATGTTTAGCCCCACAAGAGACCCAAAAGATAATGTTTGATTTTCATGACAACTTATGTGGGGGACATCATTTTCGAAGAAACATGGCCTATAAAATCCTCAGGGCTAGGTACTTTTGGCCTACTCTAATCACTGATGTCTATGAAAAAATCAGGGCTTGTATCAAATGTCAAAAAATCGATGGGAAGGAGCAGCTCAAGTCTTGGCCTTTGAAGCCTGTGGTAGCTTCAGGACCCTTTCAGAAGTGGGGCCTAGACTTTATTGGAGAGATTCATCCTCCTTCAAGTGATTAGCATAGGTGGATCTTAACTACAACAGATTATTTCACTAAGTGGATAAAATATATCCCCACAAGGAGTGCTTCTCACAGAGTAATCATTGGTTTTATTGAAGATATTATGGCAAGGTTTAGTTGTCCGAAATGAATCATCACTGATAACGCTGCATCTTTCAGAGCTGAACCGTTGATCAAGTTTTGTGAGAAGTTCAGAGTTGCATTGATCCACTCTACCCCCTATTACCCCCAAGGAAATGGATTGGCATAATCCTCTAACAAGGGCCTTATAAAGATTATCAAAAGATTTCTAGAGGACAACAAGAAAGCATGGGATTCAAAGCTCAAATTTGCTCTGTGGGACGATAGAGTGACAACAAAGAGGTCCCTGGGCATCTCTCCTTTCCAATTGGTATATGGGACTGAAGCAGTTTTCCCTTCTCAGCTTTCCCTGCTTGTGGAAAAATTCTTCCAAGATTGCCACGGAGAACCCAACGATATGATCAGAAGAATTCATCAGCTGATAAAAATCCAGTAGACTAGAGAGCAGGTGATGGACACAGCACATGACCGTCAACAGAAAATCAAGCAAGCCTTTGACAGAAAAGGCAGTAAGGAGGATTTCTAGCTGGGGGATCTAGTGCTTAAATGGGATGCGCACAAGACAAGGGCAAGCATGGAAAATTTGAAGCCCTTTGGATCGGCCCCTTCAAAATATTTGAGAAGTTCCCAAATAACACTTACAGGTTACAGAATATGGAGGGTGATGAAGTTTTTGGTGGCCTAGTAAATGGGCACTTCCTGAAGTTTTTTTTTGCTTAAAGCCGTAGTCGGTGTCCCACCATTGTAAATACCATTCATGTTTTATGTTTATTTTGCTTTTTTTTTAATAGAAGACTCCACAACCCAACACTAAGTCACTGAAGTCGCAGAAAGAGTTCTTAGAGCCTCGCAGGGAGGACTCTATCCCCCATGGCGCCTAATATTATCACATAAACTTGTCAAACCTTAGGGGTTTGTGGTTTCTACCTAAGTCTGTATTTTTGGCTGTCTCTCCTCCTTTTGCAGACCCGATTGTAAGTTTTTCCTCTCGGCTTGTAGTTTTTCTTCTGTCTTCCTTCGTCCATTTGATTGACTTGTTTTCTCTAAGACCGATCACTTCTCTCTTGACCTCTGTCATTGATCATTTGTTTTCCTGGGCCCTCAGTCAGTCATCTAGGTAATTGTTCACAGAAATCACAACCATTAGCACAAGCGCAACACTTAGAGTGGATTGGTATGGACTTAAATCAAGCGAGCGAGAAATATTGTTGGCCCTTGGTTATGGAAGAAAGCGAAGATTAAGGGAGAAAAGATGAAATGTGAACTGCGTGGAAGACACGTTGACTGAGATCAGATCAAAGTGGCCAAATAAGAAGAAAAGAAGGAGCGAAGTATGGGATAATGAGCCGTTGGATGAGAGGATCGAGGAAAACAGATAAGCAAGGAAGATGGATCATGGAAAACTCAGCAAGCGGAAAAAGCCACTGATAGATGCTTTGGAGCACCACGTAGGAAAGATGGAAAGACAGGCTGGCGAAGCTCGAAAAACGTGGGTCAAGTTGATCTAGGGTTTTAGACACCTAGGATTTTGGTAATTAGGGTTTTGACACCTAGGGTGTGACCTAAGGATGTCTAAGAGCTATTGTAATGTATAAATAGGAACCTAAATGGGAGAAGAGAGGTTCGTTGTGATTTGGTTGTTCGTTGTTGGTTAAGGGTGTTGTTGTTGTTGTGGATCGATAGAGAGAGACTATTTTTGTGAGGAAGAGAGAAGTGATATGTGTGAGAGAACTTAGGGATTGTAATATCTTTAGTTGGGTGCGAAGATCAACCCTGTAGCTGCATGCATGGGGAAGGGAGAGAAAGAGAGATCTACAAGCTGAGAGCACAGATAGAACTGTATGCTTTATATAATATCAAGAAACATAGTTATGTGGACGTAGCCCTAGGGAGAGGGTGAACCACGTATATCTTGTTGTCATATGTGGTTGATGTTGTGTTCTTTGCTTTTGTTACTTTTCTGATGCATTATTATGTTAGATCTGAGATATAACATTGCGAACTAAGTTTAAGTTGGTAAATGATATCTAGGTGTTGTGCTCCTGTTGTATTGGATCCACTTTGCATTTCCTTTGGTTGTAGACACCTGTGTCCTACAACCCCCTAATGTTACTTCAGGTGAGACTGCATATGCTTCACAGGTGTTGCCGAAAGGGCCAGTAGTTAGGGCTTGTTGGTGCATTGTTAGAGTTCAACCCTAGGTCTGCCCTTGTGCCAACAAACGGTTCTGTTGTCGGGACCAGGATCTTCTTGAGGGAATGTTAAGGTGGTTTCCATCGAATCCATAGATTCAGAAGTGGAGAGAAGAACAAGAAAAGGACTTTGCAGAAGCTCAGAATAAGAACCCTAATATTAGTACAGAAGACTGGTTGGGAAGGTATATCTTTACTGATATACACGAGATTTTATTTGGAGGAATTCATAAGGAGATATACAAGTGGCTAGCCAGATTATCAGATAACCAGTTCGAAATCAAACTCAGACCGCCTGTGGTTTGGATGTCGGTGTTGATCAAGAAGGTCAAGAGAGTTGATAATGCCATGTCAAGAGCAGTAGATCACTAGTTTGATAGCACCATTGGAGGGTACATCACTGAGTTTGTTGTTGCCAAAGTAGAGTCATATAGCTAAGCTGAGAGATATTTCTTTAAGGGACCTAGAGGAAAAATTTTCTTCTTTTTGAAGTTGAATATCAAGATGCTATTTCATGAGAAGAACATCTTGAAGATACAATAATTGGTCAGATCGAAAAGCTAATGTTCAATAACTCAGATAGCGACAGTGACACGGAGGCTGGACACACGCACTGTGGGAGAGCATTCAGAGAAGTCCCTCTTGCAAACCTGTTTAAACAGAATTACGAAGATGAAGGATTCTACAGTGGAGAAGAGGTAGATTTGACAGATGAAGAGCATTCAAAGTCTGCTAGGGAAAAGGAAGGGAAGACTGAAGAACCTCGCTGAGAAGAACCAGAAACTTCAAGGACTACGCAGATTGTTGAAGTAAGTACTATTACTCCTCCTGTTGTTTTACTAGTGTTAAGTAACCAGAGTAGTCATAGTTATCAGAGTACTCATAGCACTGTTACAAGCAGTTCAGTACATACTCAGTCAAGAAACCTAGGAAGATCTATGGAAAATGAAATGAGGCTACCTATCTTTAGAGGAGATGGATCTGAACATCCAGATCAACACTGGTTTTTATGTGAAGCTGTATGGAGTATTAAGAATATTACTGACGAAGAAGTTAAGAGAACTCAGTTTAGTACTACCCTAAGAGACCACACACTGAGCTGGTACATGAATTTTGTTAAAGGAATTACACACCCTAAACCGTTGAATGATATCAAGAACGCATTAAGTGAAGAATTCAAGAAACCCAAATCAGAGTCACGATGCATTATAGAACTGAAAGAAATCAAGTAGAGAGTAGCTGAACCTGTTTGGGATTTTGATCAAACTTTTAAGACCTTGACAGGTTGTTTGAGTTTTCAGATACCGGATGACTAAAACAAGGAATGGTTCATTGCTTCCCTCCTATGGCACATAAGAGTCCCTCTGATGCATCAGAATATTTCTTCACAGGATGAGGCGTTGGAGATCTCCATGAAACTAGAATCAGCCCCTATGGGAGAATCCATCTCAAGTATGAGTCAAATCTTGAGTCAGCTAACTAGCTTATCTCTACAGGTTGAAGATATGAAGAAAGACAATGGAAAATATAAAAGAGAATACTTCTGGTGTATCAGATGCAAATCAGAAGGCCATGACAAGGATCATTGTCCCCTATTTCATGAGTACTTGGCCTCAGGAGATCTGATCCCTTTGAAGCAAGTTACCCTACCTTGGTGCGAGGTAGGTAGAAATAGACATCGCCCTGGTGAATGCTATTACATGAAAAAATATGTTCAGATACCCACAAATATGTATTGCACGTTCTGTAAGTCAGTAGGGAATGATGATAGGGATTGTAGGGCCTATGACCTCATGCATGAAAGTTCAATGGATATATAAAAAATTCAAGGTGAAGTACAGCAAGAAGGAAACACTGTGCAGTATAATTCCCCAGGAAGAGGAAAATTCAACCCTCATGGTGGATTCATAGGAAGAGGACGATGAGGAGGTATGGGTCAAGGTCGAGGTCAGATCATTTATTATAACTGCGCACGGCCAGGTCACTTGGAAAGAGACTATCAGAACCCTTGTACCACTTGCAATTACTACAACTCATTTGAACATGTCATAGAAGATTGTCCTGCATTGTTAGCCAAACTTTAGGAGAGACGAGAAGGAAACCAAAAAGTACAACTAATTTCAGCGGAACCTTGTGGAGTGGATCCCAGAGTTGTTGTTATCACTAGAGGAGGCACTGCTATAGGAGAAGACAGGGTGACTCCAGGGAAGATTACAGAGGAATTAAGGGTCAGGAAAGCTGCAGAGAAGACATAGGAGTTTGATCCAAAGAAAGAGAGACAGACATTTGAGGAAGAAAGAAAAGAATTTGGGAGAGATCAGGCTTCTTCATCAAATGCACAACGAGAAGTGAGAGAATGTGGAATGCCTCTGGAATTTGATCAATCTGCTTCTCCTAGAGAAGGAAAAGAGGTAAGTAAGATTATGGAATTCTTATGCACTTGCATTAATTTGATAAAGAATGAAAGTAATGTACAAGAACTACAAAATTTGATCAAATAGTATGATCTAGGAAAGGTAGATCCCTTACTAAGTAGAGAATTACATCAAGTATCTAAAAAGAGAAGGACAAATAAGGAGCTACACCTGAATGCTCAGATTGGAGATTAGGATATAGACTATGTGGTCCTCGACTTAGGGTCGGAGGTCAATGTCATAACGAAGAAGACTTGGGCACTGATGGGAAAACCTAGGTTGATCTATTCCCCTATCAAGCTTCGGATGGCTAATCAGCAGGTTGTGATCCCCTTTGGAAGATTGGAACATGTCCTTGTGGACATCAACAGGGTCAGAATGTTTGTAGACTTTGAAGTAATTGAGATAGTTGATGATAGTTGTCCTTATCCCGCACTGTTAGGAATTGATTGTGCTTTCAATAATTCTACTGTTGTTGACTTAAAGAAAAGGAGAATGACATTTGAAGGTGATGGCCTTAGGGTCATTGCACCTCTAGATCCTGATGAAGGTCGGAGATACACAGAACCCATCAGAGAGGAAGACTGCACATATGAGATAGAAAATATATAAAAATTGACAACAAGACAACATGATTATATTAATCCTACAACATATGTGAATTTAAGCTGGTGAAGTGACATCACATGCTCATCAGATTCGAAAGAAGCATTGGAAAACTGGCAGAACAAAATGTTATATGAAGTTTCTACACGGTGATGTGCTTGATTGACCAGAGAAGTTCGTTGGATCGGTACAATAGTGAGTAATTTTCCCACCTTTGATGGTTTGAATCACTTAGAAACTTTCTTACTGGAATTTGAAGAAATGGTACCAGTACAACAGAGACGGTTGGCACTGGACGAGACCTTGAAAGAAACTCTAGGAAGATGGTGGGAAGCACATAAGCAGAACATCGCGAATTGGGTGCATTGTCTCACTTTGATGACAGTATGATTCTCAGATCAGATAGATGAATGCCAAGTTAGATACACAGGTCAAAGTTGTCCGAAAGACCATGTGAGAAGTTGTGAGGAGGCCTGGAGAAAAATTCGTTAGGAGAAGTGGGTGCATAAATTCATTAACACATTGGATACAATGCCTATCAACTGGTACCTTCAAGCGAAACTATGCCTCACCACTACAGATTGGCAAGGTATGACACAGAATTTTGTAGCTACATTTTTATTTGAAAGTCAACACCCTATGGTAGATCAATCTTTACAAGTTGTGAGACAGAAAGTATTTGAGGAGGCACCTAACCTCCCTCTGGAGCAAGATGAGGATGGATGGATTGTGCCTCTTCAGAAATTGCAAGGATGTTACAATATCAATGTTGATGAAGACAATGATCTTAGGAATGTGAACATCGCAGAAACAGAAGGACCAGGAGTTGAACTACCTTTCATTGGACAACCAATTAAAATTAAGAAATTCAATATTGGGACAAAGCAAGCACCTAAGTTGGTTAACGTTGGAGATTACTGGGATGATGCCACTATTGATAAGATCACAGAATTATTGCATGAATATCAGGACTTGTTTCCAACCAAGTTCACTGATATGAAGGGCATTAAAGGGCCCATGGGAGAGATGAAGATCCCCCTGAAACCAGATGCAAGGCTATTCAAGAAGAGACCCTACAGATTGAATCCCAAATATAAGGAGAAAGTGAAGATTGAATTAGACAGAATGTTGGAAGCAGGAATCATAGAACCTGTTGAAGAATCAGAGTGGATTAACCCTATGGTGGTCTAGGATAAGAAGACAGGAGAGATCAAGGTTTGTGTAGATCTCAGGAAGTTGAATGATGCTTGTTTGCATGACCCATTCCCTACACCGTTTACAGACAAAGTGTTAGATAATGTGGGAGGACAGGAAGTCTACTCCTTCACCGATGGATTTTTCAGGTTATCACTAGACCAGGATTGCCAAGGAAGATCACCATCAGACCACATTTTCAACAGAATGGGGATCCTACCAGTACACAGTGATGCCTTTCAAATTGAAGAATGAACCAGCCATCTTTTCCAGGGTGGTGGTTGAAGCGTTCAAGGAGTTTTTACATAAATTTCTAGAAGCATACTTTGATGATTAGATTGTTTTTAGTTTATTGAAAAATCATATTGAATGTTTAAGACTAATCTTGGATAAGTGCAGGCAATGCGAGATTTCCCTGAACCTGAAGAAGTGCATATTCTTCTCACCCTTTGGAGTGTTGTTGGGAATTATTATGTGTAAGCAGGGATTGTTGGTAGATCCATCTAAGATTGCCATTATTGTTGATCTACCCCCTCCCACTTCATTCAGACAACTGCGCACTGTGCTGGAACATACATGATACTACAGAAATTTCATTAAGGGATATGCACAGATCACAACACCTATGGAGAAGATTTTGAAGAAAGATTGTCAGTTTTATTGGACAGAAGAATGCTAGCAGAGCTTCGACACACTGAAACAGAAAATGGTTATTGCGCCTATTTTGGTTTTTCCATATTGGAGTAAGGAATTTCATGTGCATGTCGATGCATCTTATATTGCATTAGGAGTAGTGTTAGCGCAACCAGGAGCAGAAGATATTGACCATCCATTAGCCTTTACTAGCAGGAAGCTCTCAACCGCTAAGACAAATTACACTACCACTTAGAGAGAAGGATTATCCATGGTGTATGCGCTGCAGAAGTTTCGTCACTACTTGTTGGGAGGACACTTTAATATGTTCATTGATCACTCTACACTGAAATACCTAGTCAAAAATATAGTGTTGGGGGGAAGAATATGCAAATGGCTTCTGTTATTTTAGGAATATGATTTTGAAATTTTGGTCAAGCCAGGGAGAATGAACAAGGGACCTGACCACTTATCTAGGTTAGAACATGGAGAGGAACCAACTAGTTTGGAAGATACACTACCAGATGCACAGTTGTTGGCTATTAGGAAGGTTGATGATCACTTCCCTGAGATAGTTCAGTTCCTGTCAACAGGAATGGCACCTAGTGAATACATAGTCCTTCAGAATAAACAGTTGGTAGTGCGCACTACAGATTTTTCATTTATAGATGGACAACTATATAAGATGGGACCTGATGACATCTTGCGAAGATGGTTTATGGAGGTAGAAATACCACTAACTCTGGAATAAGCACATGAAGGCATCGCAGGGGGACACTACGCAGGAAAAGCAACAACGCAGAAGGTTTTGAGAGCTGGCCTCTGGTGGCCCACTTTACAAAGAGATGATAAAGAATACTACAGAGCCTGCGATGTATGCCAAAGAGTTAGGAAACCTTCCAGAAGAGATGAGATGCCTTTATCACCCTAGCTAATCTTACAGGAATTTGAGAAATGGGACATTAACTTCGTGGGACCTATCAAACCACTAGGGAAGCACACAGGAGCAAGATACATAATCACTGTAACAGAATATTTGACCAGATGGGCATAAGAAAGAGCAGTTAAGGATTGTAGTGCAATTACAGTTGCACAATTCATTTTTGATGATATCATAATCAGGTTTGGATGCCCAAAGATCCTCATGAGTGATCAAGGTACACATTTTATTAATAATACTATTGAAGCCTTGACTCAGGAATTTTAATTTCATCACCAAAAGAGCACTCCATACCACCCACAAGTGAATGGGATGGTCAAAGATTTCAATAAGATCTTGGAGACAGTGCTGACGAAGATTTGCAGTGTGAAAAAAGATGATTGAGATCTGAGAGTACCAGCAGTGTTATGGGCCTATAGAACCACTTGAAAGAAGCTGACAATTCATACTCCATTTAAGTTGGTTTATGGTTTAGAAGCAGTTGTGCTTATGGAATACTTAGTTCCTAGCTTGAGGATTGCAACATTCACAGATATGGATGACACTGGCATTGTTCAAGAGAGGCTCGCACAGTTGGTCGAACTATAAGAAGACATATTTATTGCAAGATTTTACCAGCAAGTTCAGAAGGAGAGAGAAAAGGCTTACCATGAAAAACACATCAAGAAGAAAGCATTCAAGAAAGGAGATATGGTATTGGTATATGAAAACAAGTTCATGAAGCATCCAAGGAAGTTCAGAACATATTGGATTGGACCTTATGAGGTTTCCTATGTTACTGAAGGAGGAGATGCGCAATTGAATACTTTGAATGGAGAATGGAAAGAAGGTTTGGTGAATGGGATCTGGTTGAAATTGTACTATGACAACCAGCTGCCTCGCAGCTCTCAGTAAAAGAAGGAGAAGAAGGGTCTAGGTACCAGGTGCAATTGAAATTGGGTATCATACACAGAAAAGAAAGTCTGCACATAGTAGGGAGGAACTGAGAAGAAAGCATAGGTTGCGCAGCGCAGTATGAAGTCAAAGTAAAGTAGAAGGTTCAGATTAAAGTGCCTCAGGACAAGTCACATGTGATTTTTGGGGGCCTGTTGGCCCTTGGTTATGGAAGAAAGAAAAGATTAAGGGAGAAAAGACAAAATGTGAACTGCGCAGAAGACACGTTGACTAAGATCAGGTCGAAGTGGCCAAAGAAGTATAAAAGAAGGAGCGAAGTACGGGAGAATGAGTCGTTGGATGAGAGGATCGAGGAGAACAGATAAGCAAGGAATATGGATCATGGAAAACTCAGCAAGCGGAAAAAGCCACGGGTAGATGCTTTGGAGCACCTCGCGGGAAAGATGGAAAGACAGACTGGAGAAGCTCGAAAAATGCGGGTCAAGTTTATCTAGGGTTTTAGACACCTAAGGTTTTGGTAATTAGGGTTTTGACACCTAGGTTATGACCTAAGGATGTCTGAGAGCTATTGTAATGAATAAATAAGAACCTAGATGGGAGAAGAGGGGTTTGTCATGAGTTGGTTGTTCATTGTTGGTTAAGAGTGTTGTTGTTGTTGTGGATCGAGAGAGAGAGACTATTGTTGTGAGGAAGAGAGAAGTGATATGTGTGAGTGCACTCAGGGATTGTAAGATCTTCAGCTAGGTGCGAAGATCAACCCTGCAGCTGGGCGCGCAGGGAGGGGAGAGAAAGAGAGAAGAAGAAAGAGAGATCTGCAAGTTGAGAGTGCAGATAGAACTATATGCTTTATATAATATCAAGAAACACAGTTATGTGGACATAGCCCTAGGGAGAGGGTGAACCACGTATATCTTTTTGTCCTGTGTGGTTGATGTTGTGTTCTTTTCTTATGTTACTCTGTTGATGCATTATTATGTTAGATCTGAGATATAACTATGTGAAGTAGGTTTAAGTTGGTAAATGATATCTAGGTGTTGTGTTGTTTTTGTATTGGATCCACTTTACATTTCCTCTAGTTGTAGACACATGTGTCCTGCAACCCCCTATTTCTACTTCGAGTGAGATTGCATCTTCTTCGCAGGTGTTGCCGAAAGGGCCAGTAGTTAGGACTTGTTGGTGCATTGTTAGAGATGAACCCTAGGTTTTCCCCTGTGTCAACAAATATCATCTTTCAATGGTAGAGATCCATCAGGCAGATAGGATCAACAACCATTGGGTGATCGGGATCATAGATTTACACGAAGTATAGCGTCAGAGTTATGAAATTGCAAGGCCAATCCTAGCTGTTGATCCTGGGAAGGACACATAGCCCAAGATTAACATTTCGTTGACTCACATAATGGAGCAGTCAAAGGGCAGAGTCATGAGGACTCACGAAATGCGAAGTCATGAAATGAAACACTATCACCAACATTCCCTTTACTTGATTCAATGTGATTGGCTTGTACACATACTTCATCAAAGTT
>JASDQU010738099.1:11395-33953 GCA_032191745.1 Picea mariana | reverse complement strand
TTTAGCCATCTCGCTATCCCTTTGCCCTCCTGGAAAATCTGCTGCTCACTCACAAGAAATCCTTCTCAAAGTCTCCAACACTCTATCTTCCTCTGCTCCTTCTGTCTGCAATGTACAAACAGAAACAAGCTCTAATACCACTTGATGCAGTGTATCAGAGTGCTCCTTCTCTTCTTTCTCCCTATGTCTGAAATATACAAACAGAGACAAGCTCTGATACCACTTGATGCAGTGTATCAGAGTGCTCCTTCTCTTCTTTCTCCCTCTGTCTGAAATATACAAACAGAGACAAGCTTTGATACCACTTGATGCAGATGCACTTGCAAGCACTCTACGTCCGCTCACAGGATCGTTCATTCAATTCCCGAGCTGAAGCGACTCTTTCGATCCCCACGAAAATCACTATTCACAACAATCCACAGGTCCTTCTTGCCCTGTCATGGCCTCTGCACGCGCTTGTGACTTTTCCTTCCAAAATGGAGTTCGTGTTTCCACAACAGGAAATACAATGATCGGGCTTCGGGGTTTTCTGTTTCCCGATGTTGAGAACCTCTGTCTTCTCGATCTCCCGATCTCCGATATGCCGATTTGATGAAACGACTTTAACTTCAGTTAGCCCCCTGGGATATACCTTTGGTGCACATGAACTCCCCTTATATGACCGTAGTCCCTTTCGGGGTTTCGCGACTCAAGCGCCCGACCTCTTGGTTTCTTGACTCCTGAAAAGTCGATTCCTGAAATGCCGAAATGGCCTTTCCTTTCGGGATTTTCCTCGAAAACCTAGTTTATTGCCATGCATCCCCTCGAGATGGACGGTCCTTGTCATTTCATGATTTTGGGTTTCCAAACGCCGAAATTGTTTGAATTTATGTCCCCCAGATTCCTGAAATGCCGAATCCCGGTATCCCGAAATGCCGATGGACTCTTCCCTTTCGAAATTTTTTTCCTGAAGTTCTGGATTGCTGCCACGCGTCTCCTCAAGATGGACGGTCCGCATTCATTTCGCGATTTCACAACTTGTGACCCCCTGTGACACAAATTCTCTGTCAACTCAAAACCTCGGTAGCCAAAATACCGACGGGTTCCCAATCTCCACCATGTGTCCTCCATGGATGGACGACTTTGATGTGTTTCAGGGTTTTCTCCCTGGAGATTCCTGATCTCCTGTCTTCAAGACTTCTGATATCCCGATATGCGAAACTTTGATGGAAAATTCCTTTCGGGACTTTCGTCTCCTCTGCTCTGCTGTATGAGGGTTTAAATCCCTTGCAAGTCCTGACAGATCTAACGGTTGTCGGGTAATTGGACCAAGATTCGAAGGTCCATATCCTTTCTCCTGTGCACTCCTCTGTTACACTGCCTCCTGGACGTGAAATCTTCTCAACGGTCCATATTTTCCTTGTGAGCTATGCGAATTGAGTTCTCGTCTGCGTGTATAAAAGCGCTGTTCCTCCTGAGCTTTAAAAATCTGAACTCTTCTAGGAGTTCTGTAGCCTCTGCACTCCTTGCAGCTACGAATTCATGCACCTAAAGCACTAACACTCCTGAGATTTGGCCTTCTATGAAACCTTAAGAGGTTTCCACGACTCTTGCACTCCTTGCAGAGTCTCTGCACGCATAAGGTGCTATCCCTTCTGAGCTTACTCACAAACTCAGATCTCTAAGGAACTAAGTCCCTTTTTCCTTTTTCCCTCGAATGGAGAATTCAAATGCCCTCCTGGCTATCCCTCTGCTCAAGCAACCTCTTGATGAGTGCTCAGGGTATTCAGTAACCCTGCGAAGATCCCTCTTCTTGGACTCTTCTTCTAATTATAGAACTCAACAGAGTTCTCTTCTTGTGCCTGTCTGCACACCTACTCAATGCCCACCTGACAGAGTATCTTCTTACAGAACATCCAACAATTCTGTCTTCTGTGTCCTCCTTACACCTGCTCAATGCCCACTTGGAAGAGCTCTCAGAATTCTTAGTAATTCTGGCTTCTGTCTGAACTCACAACAGAGTTCTTCTGTCTTATATGCACTCCTTGCACCTGCTCAATGCCCTCCTTGAAGAGCTTCACAGAACTCCTCAGAGATTCTGTTTTCAACTGTGTTTTTTCATACACAGCCTTGCCTCCAAGGTATTCATCAACCTTGAGGTCTTCCTCTGAGTTGTTGATTTCAACTTCTGTGCCCACCTGGCACACCTCTGTTTGACTCCACAGAGTTCAGAAATGCACCCTCTGTGCACGGCTATCAGAACCCACAGTGTTCTGTCACACCCTCCTAGTGTGAAGCCTCAAAGACCTCTCAAGCCTAAAACCAAAACAACTCCTGCAAATGCATAAACATAACATTCATTCACAGCATAAATTGAATACACACAGACATTCCTTCAACACAGGAAATATGCAGGAAAAACTACTGTTTGTATTAAATGGCAAATGCCTGTTTACAATGGTATTCCTGAGCATGGCCTGTAACAAGGTCTCGACTCCCTCTCTCTTCTTCTCTCCTAGCTATATAACTTCTAACTATTACAAAATGAGATCCTCTCGATCTTTTACCTGAGGGGGCTCTTCGAGCTCTTCCCTCCAATCTACCTACCCTATTCAATTACATTCAATGGCTGTCTAGTCCATAGATTGGACCTAGATATTATCCTTCAAAGCATTAAAAGGCCTACCTACTCTAATGCCTGCACAAAGGCATGACTCCATGGCTCAACAACCTACAACATTAATTACATTCATATTTGAATTTGAAAATGAGGGCTACGCCTCTCTTCAGTTCTGAATGCACGTGCTGACGTTGTTGGCTGGCTGGCTGGCTGACATGGAGAGATGCTCCTGCATCAAAAATCCTCTCAAGGTTCAGGCCCAGGAGGTCCCTTCACCGAAACAAGCCCAAATCAAAGCCATTCTTCAACCAGCTCACAGGGAAAATTATAGGAAGCAAACAGGGGGTATAATCAGGTTTGAAAAGTGACTGAACAATGGGCATTTCCTTACATACAACGATCAAATCCCAAAGTCCCCTTGCCCTCCTAAGAAACTCTGCAATTTTCCCACACCTTGGGGCCTCATCCTGATGAATCTGACAACCATGGATGGCCTGGAACTATCCTAAATCACCTCACCTATAGTTGCAAAACATGGCAACAGTCAAAGAGCCTTTGGGATGGCACAAATCCCAAGGCAAATGGTGATGTGGCATATTGATTTTGTCATTATTTGGAAAATGACTTTTTGTAATATGTAGTCTCGCATGATTTTATTTTTGGTATGTATACATTGTAATTAAGAGGTCAAATCAGATTTGTTTTGATCCCTTTTGGATAAGATTCCCTTTTGGATGAGATTCCCTTTTAGGATAAGATTACTTTTTGGTAAAAAGACAAAAAGAAAAAAAAGACTTTAGGGTTGGTCCACTTGTCACTTTTCCAAAAGTGACAAGTATCTGGTGACCTAACCTTAAGCCTTCACCTCTCCTTTATAAATAAGAGGGTTGGCATTGTAAAAAGGGGAGGATGAATATAGTAACAAAGCTCTGCTAAAATTTTCCAATACTCTTTGTGTGTGTGATACTTGTTAGATTTTAGTTGTTGGATGTGTCACTTGTTGGTTAAGGGTTGAGGCATAGAAGTAAATACTTGTTATGTTAGTGTAACACACTTGACCTCTGAGTGGATTTCCTAGGGATGGGGCCTCAAAATTTCATTCTCCTTAAGTGATCAAATCCTTCATTCGGGGTCTCTACCACACTATGCTCATCCAAAGTTTTCCAACCACGGTCTCCATGCTAAAAACTGAGCCCAAAATCGACGGATATATCTCTCTGAAGTTCTTTGGGCACTTATTGGTTGAGGGTCATGTGGCACCCACGTGAATCCACCTCACACGTGCTATTTCCAAGTTCCTTCCTCCATGGTGGAAGACCATCCACTGTACGATCCCATGACTAGACTTACTCTCTTTCTCCTATATCAGCTATGGAGGAATTCAATGCTTTGGCACTTCATGCCTCTTGATCCAAAAATGTGAGGTTTTACTGACAAATTGCAAGTTAAGCTTAATATACTTTATGCATCGGATCGATAAGAATGCGAAATACATAAACTTTACTAACTATTGCGGAATATCAATTATGACTTTTACTTGATGCTTATTAATGATTAAAGAGATCAACCATCATAAACCATGCTGCAAATTAATAGAAGAGAACAACAAACAAGAAAGATAAATAGAGACAAGAACTTGTTAACGAAGTTCATCAATCATTGGCTACATCTCCGAGCCCACTTCCAAGTGGAGGACCTCTTTATTGCTCTTCAAATGCTCAAGTTCTCTTTACATTGGCTCTTTGCTGTTACAAAACATGCTTCAGATCTACTATGCAAGACCTCCTTGCTCAGATTCATACATGCCTCATCAAATGCCTCTCAAAAACATGAGAAAAATGCCTCTCAAAATATGAGAAATGGCCAAAAACACATGTTGCTCCTCAAAATCCCTTCATCAAAAAGTTAACCTCAAGATTCAAAAAGCCTAGTTTATACAATTTTTAGGCTCAAAAAGAGAAGACCAACTTCCCTTGAATATTTTGCCTCTTTTTGGGATCAAATCCCCCTCCAAACGGCCAAAATATCCCAAAAAACCCAATTCTGGTCAAAAAAACAGGCAAAAATCAATTAAAAATACCAACAACATAGTATAAAACCCACTTTTGGCATAATATATGGGCTAAGCCCAAAATAAAAGGTGCATGCCCCTTGGAACAGGTCATATGCAATCACATATGGCCAAGTGCTAGCCCTTAAATCACGCTATCTCCTTGATTTGTGGGCATATGGTGTAATACAATGGGACTGCGCCCCCCAAAATGCGCCTAACACCCGATTATAACTTCCGAGCATGTGGTGGTTAAAGTGATGAAAATCCATGCCCAGGTGGTAATGTTTGGTCCGTGCCCCTTTTCGTTGACCGAAGGTCTCATTGCATATCATAACCATGGGTTGGGGCTTAGCCCCAACCCCCCCTTTTCGCCACCATATAATATATAGCATTTTAAATAATATGTTGTGGGTTATATACAAGAAGAAACACGGGGGCGTGTTGGTAATAAGACTTTACCTAAAATTTTCTTGTCCATAGGTTGTGGGTTCAAAACCCATGGACTTCCAAAAAATTTTAAAACTTGCCACACAACTGCTGACAGGGTGCCACGTGGCCCACCACATTTGCCCGAAATTCGACAAGTGTCACATTGCCATTGGTCCAAGTCTGCATCATTTGCCCAGTCACTGGTCGCCACATGTCATCACCTGCCTCTTCCACATCAGCATCATGAAATAGCTTTGCTGACGTCAGCATTGACTTTTTTCTAGTTTGACCTTTGACTTTTTCGCTGTTTGAGAAACTGATCAGAGTGCGATAACTCTCGCATACAGAGCCCGTTTGAGAAAGTAAATATATGGAGGGAATCAACACGACGAGTCGGTCGCAATGGATTTGGTTTCATTGAATTATGAGAAATTTCACTTTTGAGCATTTTCTGGGCCTGGGGAACCTCCTGGATCATTCCTCCTCAGTTGGAAGCTTTTGGACCACCAAAAGTCTGCTTCTGCTCAGGTAAGAAGTGAGAGTACTGCCTCCCTAGTTGTCCTATATTTGCTGGGACAATGATCACCTGACTAATCACAAGAAACATAAAAACTGAGATAACATTGTTTATCAAAGTAATCATTTCATTTATCGGACAATCATCTACATTCTTTGTCGCATTTTGCAGCCATACACCACTGAATAGCAACAAACTAAACAACAATACTGAGTATGCGAATGAAAATGACAAAACATGCTTCCCCTTCTGCACAGGAACAATAATCAAATTATGCAGCTGAACCTCATGCTGTACCTCCGGTGACACTTCATGACTGTTAGAAACTTATGGAATCTGTTATCACATAAACTTGTCAAACCTTAGGGGTTTGTGGTTTCTACCTAAGTCTGTAAAGTTGCCTATCTCTCCTCCTTTTGCAGACCCGATTGTAAGTTTTTTCTCTCGTCTTGTAGTTTTTCTTCTGTTTTCCTTCGTCCGTTTGATTGACCTATTTTCTCTACGACCAATCACTTCTCTCTTGAACTCTGTCACTGATCATTTGTTTTCTTGGGGCCTCAATCAGTCGTCTAGGTAATTTTTCACAGAAACCACAACCATTATCACAAGCCCAACACTTAGAGTGAACTGGTATGGACTTAAATCAAGCGAGCGAGCAAGATCAACTTTCAACAATAGAGATCCATCAGGTAGATCGGATCAATGACCATCGAGCGATCGAGATCATAGAGTTGCACAAAGTATAGCGTCAGAGTTCTGAAATCGCAAGGCTAGTCCTAGCCGTTGATCTTGGGAAGGAAACATAGCGCAAGATTAGCATTTTGCTGACTCACAGAATGGAGCAGTCAAAGTGTAGAGTCCTGAGGACTCACGAAATGTGAAGTTGCGAAATGATCTGAGCCATCCAACTGGAGGAGCACGTGGCAACAAATAAGAGAAATCGTGATTTCACATTTTGGGGGTTTCAGCATGGAGCAAGGGGCGAAGCCCCGGGTCCCGAAATGCCAATATTCTTCTGGGCCGTCCGATCAGAGGAGATGCGTGGAACCTGATCCAAGAAATCATGATTTCATGACTGAGAGGTTTGAGCATGGAGCATGACGTGAGTTCGCAAAACTCGAAATTGCGACGCGCCTGAGAGTTGGGCCCACGATCATAGCCCGCGGTCATATGGAAGTAGGGCTATAAAGAAAGGGAAAGAGCCTATTGAGTAACGGGTGGTTGATATTGTTCAAGGAAATGATCCTGGCCATCAAGTTCAAGGAAGATCAAATCGTCGATCTAGATCGGTCATTTCGTGAGATTGAAGATCAGGATATTTAAATGAAGGGGAGTGAAGACTCCTGACAAGTGAAATCCCAAAATTTCATATGGGGAATGCATAAGGTCATGGCCCGAGGTCACATGGAGCGATGGATAGGAGCTATGCCAAGAGCCAAAAGCACTCACTTTGGTCTCGTCAGAAGATCTACGTGGTTTTGAAGTGTTGGGCTCGACTTGGAGGAGTTGTGAACATCTCCTGGAACATTCATGGGTGTCAGGATCCATCCCTATCTCGATGCAGGTAGTTAATAGAAATGGGGGAGGTTGTTGAAACCTCATCTCACCCCATAAATGGAAAGCATGGAAAAATGGCCATGTGGGTAGATTGTCAACCGAAGGTTCCTCTATCACTGAATTCTCCTGCAAAGCCCATACTGATCTCAGATCGCGTCTGACAGAATAATGCAAGTGCAGAGTGACAAAAGAGGATGCAGATGCAAAGCTTTGCTTGTATTAGCCAGGACACACTCCTGTTGGTGGCAAGCTGTTCTGAGTATAAATACTCAGTTTTGATATTTTGTTAGGGTCAATGGTAGAGTTGAGCTCCTGTATTGTAAAGTTTTAGTGAAGTCTCTGGCCCTATGGTTATGTATTGTGATCTAAGATTTATTGATTAATCTAAGTCATCTTTCTTTCTCCATCTTATTTGCCTCTGATACTGAGATAATTCATGAATGAATGATTCAGATGAATTGTCATGATTGTTTTATGATGAATGTGCGATTATAATGCTGTCATGATTTCTTTCAGTTTCATTAAAATTGGAACCCAAGAAGATCTCGTGTTTGAGTTTTTCTTCCTTAGGCTGCTGAAAGACCTGATGTTCATGGCATTCCTCTACATTTTCTCACCAAAGTCTACATGTTCATGGAGCCTAATGTTATCACATAAACTTTTCAAACCTTAGGGGTTTGTGGTTTCTACCCAAGTCTGTATTTTTGCATGTCTCTCCTCCTTTTGCAGACTCGATTGTAAGTTTTTCCTCTCGGTTTGTAGTTTTTATTATATATGCCTTCGTCCATTTGATTGACCCATTTTCTCTTAGACCAATCACTTCTCTCTTGACCTCTGTCACTGATCATTTGTTTTCCCGGGCCCTCAGTCAGTCATCTAGGTAATTGTTCACAGAAACCACAACCATTAGCACAAGCACAACACTTAGAGTGGACTGGTATGGACTTAAATCAAGCGCGCGAGCAAGATTGTTGGCCCTTGGTTATGGAAGAAAGAAAATATTAAGGGAGAAAATATGAAATGCGAACTGCGTGGAAGACACGTTGACTGAGATCAGGTCGAAGTGGCCAAAGAAGCAGAAAAGAAGGAGTGAAGTACGGGAGAACGAGTCGTTGGATGAGAGGATCAAGGAGAACATATAAGCAATGAAGATGGATTGTGGACAACTCAACAAGCAGAAAAAACCATCGATAGATGCTTTGGAGCACCTCACGGGAAAGATGGAAAGACAAGCTGGCGAAGAAAAATGTGAGTCAAGTTGATCTAGGGTTTTAGACACCTAGGGTTTTGGTAATTAGGGTTTTGAAACCTAGGCTGTGAGCTAAGGATGTTTGAGAGCTATTGTAATGTATAAATAAGAACCTAGATGAGAGAAGAGGGGTTCGTCATGAGTTGGTTGTTTGTTGTTGGTTAAGGGTGTTGTTGTTGTTGTGGATCGAGAGAGAGATACTATTGTTGTGAGGAAGAGAGAAGTGATATGTGTGAGTGCATTTAGGGATTGTAAGATCTTTAGCTGGGTGCGAATATCAACCCTGTAACTGGGCGCGTAGGGAAGGGAGAGAAAGAGAGAAGAAGAAAGAGAGATCTGCAAGCTGAGAGTGCAGATTGAACTGTATGCTTTATATAATATCAAGAAACATAGTTCTTTGGACGTAGCCCTATTGAGAGGGTGAACCATGTATATCTTGTTTTCATGTGTGGTTGATGTTGTGTTCTTTGCTTCTGTTACTTTGTTGATGCATTATTATGTTAGATCTGAGATATAAATGTGCGAAGTAGGTTTAAGTTGGTAAATGATATCTAGGTGTTGTGCTGCTGTTGTATTGGATCCACTTTGCATTTCCTTTGGTTGTAGACGCCTGTGTCCTGCAACTCGCTATTGTTACTTCAGGTGAGACTGCATCTGCTTCACAGCTGTTGCTGAAAGGGCCAGTAGTTAGGGCCAGTTGATGCACTGTTAGAGCTGAACCCTGGGTTTGCCCCGTGCCAACAAATAGTTCTATTTCCCGGACCGAGATCTTCTTGAGGGAATGTCAAGGTGGTTTCCATCGAAGACAGAGATTTATAAGTGGATAGAAGAACAAGAAAAGGACTTTGCATAAGCTCATAATAAGAACACTAATATTAGTATAGAAGACTGATTGGGAAGGTATATATTTACTGATATACACGAGATTTTCTTTGGAGGAATTCATAAGGAGATATATGAGTGGCTAGCCAGATTAGCAGATAACCAGTTCAAAATTAGACTCAGATTGCCTGTGGTTTGGATGTCGGCGCTAATCAAGAAGGTCAAGAGAGTTGCTAACGCTGTGTCAAGAGCAGTAGATCACTAGTTTGATAGCACCATTGGAGGGTACATCACCGAGTTAAGATAACTCAGTTTAGTACTACCCTAAGAGACCATGCACTGAGATGGTACTTAAAGTTTGTTAAAGTAATTACACAGCCTAAACCATTGAATGATATCAAGAACATATTAAGTGAAGAATTCAAGAAACCCAAATCAGAGTCACAATGCATTACAAAACTGAAAGAAATCAAGCAGAGAGTAGCTGAACCTTTTTGGGAGTTCGATAAAAGGTTTAAGACCTTGACAGGTCATTTGAGTTTTCAGATCTCGGACGAGCAGAACAAGGAATGGTTCATTGCTTCCCTCATACCACACATCAGAGTCCCTTTGATGCAACAGAATATTGCTTCGTAGGATGATGTGCTGGAGATTGCCATGAAACTAGAATCAGCCCCTATGGGAGAATCTAACTCAGGTATGAGTCAAATCTTGAGTCAGCTAACTAGCTTATCTCTACAGGTCGAAGATATGAAGAAATACAAGGGAAAATATAAAAGAGAAGACATTTGGTGTATCATATGCAAATCAGAAGGCCATGACAAGGAGCGTTGTCCCCTATTTCACGAGTACTTGGCCTCAGGAGATTTGAGCCCTTTGAAGCAAGTTACCCTACCTTGGTGCTAGGTATGTAGAAATAGACATCACCCTGGTGAATGCTATTACATGCAAAAATATGTTTAGACACCCACAAATATGTATTGCACGTTCTGTAGGTCAGTAGGGAATGATGATAGGGATTGTAGGGCCTATGACCTCATGCATGCAATTTCAAGGGATATATACAAAATTCAAGGTGAAGTACAACAAGAAGGAAACACTGCGCAGTATAATTCCCGAAGAAGAGGAAACTTCAACCCTCGCGGTGGATTCAGAGGAAGAGGAGGAGGAGGAGGTATGGGTTGAGGTCGAGGTCAGATCATTTGTTATAATTGCACATAGCCAGGTCACTTGGCAAGGGACTGTCAGAACCCTTGTATCACTTGCGGTTACTACGACTCATTTGAACATGTCATAGAAGATTGTCTTGCGCTGTTAGCCAAACTTCAGGAGAGACAAGGAGGAAACCAACAAGTACAACTAATTTCAGCAGAACCTCACAGAGTGGATCCTAGAGTCGTTGTTATTACTAGAGGAGGTGCTGCTACAGGAGAAGACAGGGTGACTCTAGGGAAGATTACAGAGGAAACAAGGGTTAGGAAACCTGCAGAGAAGACATAGGAGTTTGATACAAAGAAAGAGAGACAAACATTTGAGGAAGAAAGAAAAGAATTCAGGAGAGATCAGGCTTCTTCATCAAAGGCACAACCAAAAGTGAGAGAATGTGGAATGCCTCTGGCATTTGATCAGTCTGCTTCGCCCAGAGAAGGAAAAGAGGTAAGTAAGCTTATGGAATTCATATGCACTTGCATTAATTTGATAAAGGATGAAAGCGATGTACAAGAACTACAAAATTTGATCAAACAATATGAGCTAGGAAAGGTAGATCCCTTACTGAGTAGAGAAGTACATCAAGTATATAAAAAGAGAAGGACAAATAAGGAGCTACACTTAAATGCTCAGATTGGAGATTATGATATAGACTATGTGGTCCTTGACTTAGGGTCAGAGGTCAATGTCATAACAAAGAAGACTTGGGCACTGGTGGGAAAACCTAAGTTGATCTATTCCCCACTTGAGAATTTGAAGAGAAATAAAGAGGTCCTCCACTTGGAAGCGGGCTTGGAGATGTAGCCAATTATTGGTGAACTCTGTTAACAAGTTCTTATGGGTAACTTTTGGATGCAGGGATTTTGAGGAGAAGTATGTGTTTTTGGCCATTTCTCATATTTTGAGAGGCATTTTTCTCATGTTTTTGAGAGGAGTTTGATGAGGCATGTATGAATTTGAGCAATGAGGTATTGCACAACATATCTGAAGCATGTTTTGTAACAGCAAAGAGCCAATGTAAAGAGAACTTGAGCATTTGAAGAGCAATAAAGAGGTCCTCTTTCATTTTTGTGGTTCTCTTCTCTTAATTTGCAGCATGGTTTATGATGGCTGATCTCTTTAATCATTAATAAGCATCAAGTAAAATTCATAATTGATATTCCACAACAATTAGTAAAGTTTATGTATTTCACATTCTTATTGATCCGATGCATAAAGTACATTAAACTTAACTTGCAATTTGTTGGTAAAACCTCACATTTTTGGATCAAGTTTATGGTATCAAAGCATTTGGTTTTGAAGGTTTGATAGGAATTGCAAGCATTGGATGCTCACTAGAGCAAAACTCAAGCGAGGAGAAAGCCATCTTGAGGCTTTTATTACAGAGATTCAAAGGAAACCACATAAACAAGAGATGTCTTCACCGAGAAAACTAGGTCTTTTTGCATCTAAGGACGATTTATTTGAGTCATTTCAATTGATGAAAGCCATGGTAGAAGAACTTTACCATGAAAGAGGACAACAAAGAAATCCAAAAGTTGAAGAAGGTGAATCTTCAGTAAGAGAAGAAGGAGGAGTTGGAGGTGGTGGAACTTCGAAACCTTCTTCTCCTTCATCCTTGTCATCTACAAGTGAAGCAAGTGTACATCCCTCTGAGGATAAGTAACCTAAAAAAACTCATCATTCTTCTGATATGCCTTTATTAAAGTTAGATGTAAATTTTCAATTACCCACTTATGATGGTAAATTAGATGCAGAAAAGATAGATAATTGGGTGAGACAGTTAGAAGTCAATTGCAGGATACAAAGGATTGTTGATGATGAAAAAAAGATCCAACTTGAAAGTATCAAATTGGGAGGCACAACTCTCATATGGTGGAAAAGAAAAACTAAGGATGATCTCAATAAAATTGGTAAAACAATCTCTTCCTGGAATGACTTTATCACTGCTTTGAAGAAACAATTTTATGCATTAGTATACATGCAACAGGAAATGATGAATTGGAAAAGTTTAAGGCAAGCTAAAGGTCAAAGTGTACAAGAATATACTCAAATATTTCGTAAGAAAGCAAATTGGGGTATTCCTTTATATACACAAGAGACACTCCTAAAATTTATTGGTGGTTTACATTCTTATCTCAAGCACACTATTCTTATGCTAAATCCTTCTAACTTTGATGAAGTATGTGTACAAGCCAATAACATTGAATCAAGTAAAGGGAATGTTGGTGATAGTGTTTCATTTCACAACTTCGCATTTCGCGAGTCCTCATGACTCTGCTCTTTGACTGCTCCATTCTGTGAGTCAGCGAAATGTTAATCTTGCGCTATGTGTCCTTCCTGTGATCAATGACTAGGACTAGCCTTGCGATTTCATAACTTTGATGCAATACTTCGTGCAACTCTATGATCCCGATCACCCAATGGTTGTTGATCCGATCTGCCTGATGGATCTCTACCGTTGAAACATGATCTTTGTTGACACAGGGGCAAACCCAGGGTTCATATCTAACAACGCACCAACAAGCCCTAACTACTGGCCCTTTCAAAAACACCTGTGAAGTAGATGCAGTCTCACCCAAAGTAGCAATAGGGGGTTGCAGTACACAGGTGTCCATAACTAGAGGAAATGTAAAGTGGATCCAATACAAAAACAACACAACATCTAGATATCATATCCCAACTTAAACCTACTTCGCATAGTTATCTCAGATCTAACATAATAATGCATCAACATAGTAACAGAAGAAAAGAAAACAACATCAACCACACAGGACAAAAAGATATATGTGGTTCACCCTCTCCCTAGGGCTACATCCACAGAACTGTGTTTCTGGATATTATATAAAGCATACAGTTCTATCTGCACTCTCATCTTGCAGATCTCTCTTTCTTCTTCTCTCTTTCTCTCCCCTCCCTGCGTGCCCAACTGCAGGGTTGATCTTCGCACCCAGCTGAAGATCTTACAATCCCTGAGTGCACTCACACATATCACTTCTCTCTTCCTCACAACAATAGTCTCTCTCTCTCGATCCACAACAACAACAACACCCTTAACCAACAACAAACAACCAACTCACGATGAACCCCTCTTCTCCCATCTAGGTTCTTATTTATATATTACAATAGCTCTCAGACATCCTTAGGTCACAGCCTAGGTGTCAAAACCCTAATTACCAAAACCCTAGGTGTCTAAAACCCTAGATCAACTTGACCCTCATTTTTCGGGCTTCGCCAGTCTATCTTTCCATATTTCCCACGAGGTGCTCCAAAGCATCTACTGGTGGATTTTTCCACTTGCTGAGTTTTCCATGATCCATCTTCCTTGCTTATCTATTCTCTTCGATCCTCTCGTCCAACGAATCATTCTCCCGTACTTCGCTCCTTCTTTGGCCACTTTGACCTGATCTTAGTCAACGTTTCTTCTGCGCAGTTTTCATTTCATCTTGTCTCCCTTAATCTTCACTTTCTTTCATAACCAAGGGCCAACATGCCCCTAAAAATCACCTGTGACTCATCCTGAGGCACTTTGATCTGAACCTTCTACTTTACTTCAACTTCAGACTACGCTGCGCAACCTGTGCTTTCTTCTCAGTTCCTCCCTACTATGTGCAAACTGTCTTTTCTGTGTCTGGTACCTAGTTTCAATTGCACCTGGTACCTAGACCCTTCTTCTCCTGCTTTTACTGAGAGCTACGAGGCAACTGGTTGTCATAGTACAATTTCAATCGGCTCCCATTCACCAAACCTTCCTTCCATTCTCCATTCAATGTCTTCAACTGTGCATCTCCTCCTTCGGTAACATAGGAAACCTCATAAGGTCCAAGCCAATGTGCTCTGAATTTCCTTGGATGCTTCGTGAACTTGTTTTCATATACCAATACCATATCTCCTTTCTTGAATGCTTTCTTCCTGATGTGTCTGTCATGGTAAGACTTTTCTCGCTCCTTCTGAACCTGCTGGTGAAATCCTACAATAAATCTATCTTCTTCTAGTTCGACCAACTGTGCGAGCCTCTCTTGAACAATGCCAGTGTCATCCATATCTGTGAATGTTGCAATCCTTAAGCTATGAACTAAGTATTCCATAGGCACAACCGCTTCGAAACCATAAATCAACTTAAATGGAATATGCATTGTCAGCTTATTTCAAGTGGTTCTATAGGCCCATAACACTACTGGTACTCTCAGATCTCAATCATCTTTGTTCACACTGCAAATATTCGTCAGCACTGTCTTCAATATCTTATTGAAAGCTTCGACCATCCCATTCGCTTGTGGGTGGTAAGAAGTGCTCTTTTGGTGATGAACTTGAAATTCTTGAGTCAAGGCTTCAATAGTATTATTAATAAAATGTGTACCTTGATCACTCATGAGGATCTTTGGGCATCCAAACCTGATTATAATATCATCAAATATGAACCGTGCAACTGTAATTGCACTACAGTCCTTAACTTCTCTTGCTTCTGCCCATCTAGTCAAATATTCTGTCGCAGTGATTATGTATCTTTCTCTTGTGCGCTTTCTTGGTGGTTTGATAGGTCCCACGAATTAATGGCCCATTTCTCAAATGCCTATAAGGTTAGTTAGGGTGCTAAAGGAATCTCATCTCTTCTAGAAGGTTTCCCAACTCTTTGGCATAGATCGCAGGCTCTGTAGTATTCTTTATCATCTCTGTGTAAAGTGGGCCACCAGAGGCTAGCTCTCAGAACCTTCTGTGCTGTTTCTTTTCCTGCGTAGTGTCCCCCTACGATGCCTTCATGTGATTCTTCCAAAATTAGTGGTATTTCTGGTTCCATTACCCATCTTTGCAAGATCTCATCAGGTCCCATCTTATATAGTTGTCCAACTATAAGTGAAAAATCTGTAGTGCGCACTACCAACTGTTTATTCTGAAGGACTGTGTATTCACTAGGTGCCATTCCTATTGACAGGAACTGAACTATCTCAATGAACTGATCATCAACCTTCCTAATGGACAACAACTATGCATGTGTATCTTCCAAACTAGTAGGTTCCTCTCCATGTTCTAACCTAGATAAGTGGTTAGGTCCCTTGTTCATTCTCCCTAGCTTGACCACAATTTCAAAATGGTATTCCTGAAATAAAAGAAGCCATCTACATATTATTCCCCCCAACACTGGATTTTTGACTAGGCATTTCAGCGTAGAATGATCAAGGAAAATCTTAAAGTGTCCTCCCAAAAAGTAGTGACGAAATTTCTGCAGCACTTACACCATGGATAATCCTTCTCTCTCAGTGGTAGTGTAATTTATCTCAGTAGTTGAGAGCTTCCTTCTAGAAAAGGCTAATGGATGGTCAATATCTCCTACTCCTGGTTGCGCTAACATTGCTCCTAATGTAATAGAAGATGCATTGACATGCAGATGAAATTCCTTACTCCAATCTAGAAAAACAAAAATAGACGCAATAACCATTTTCTGTTTCAGTGTGTCAAAGCTCTGCTGGTGTTCTTCTGTCCAATGAAACTGACAATCTTTCTTCAAAAGCTTCTCCACAGGTGTTGTGATCTGTGCATATCCCTTAATGAAATTTATGTAGTATCATGTATGTTCCAGCACAGTGCACAACTGTCTAACTGAAGTGGGAGGGGGTAGATCAACAATAATGGAAATATTAGATGGATCTACCAACAATCCCTGCTTACACATAGTAATGCCTAAGAACACTCCAAAGGGTGAGAATAATATGCACTTCTTCAGGTTCAGGGCAATTTGGCATTGCCTGCACTTATCCAAGATTAGTCTTAAACATTTAATATGATTTTGCAATAAATTAAAAACAATCCAATCATCAAAGTATGCTTCTAGAAATTTATGTAAAAACTTGAACGCTTCGACCACTACCCTGGAAAAGATGGCTAGTTCATTCTTCAATACGAAAGGCATCACTATGTACTGGTAGGATCCCCATTCTGTTGAAAATGTGGTCTTATGGTGATCTTTCTTGGCAATCCTGGTCTAGTGATAACCTGAAAATCCATTGGTGAAGGAGTAGACTTCCTGTCCTCCCACATTATCTAACACTTCGTCTGTAAACGGTGTAGGGAATGGGTCATGCAAACAGGCATCATTCAGCTTCCTGAGATCCACAGATCTCTCCTGTCTTCTTATCCTAGACCACCATAGGGCTAATCCACTCTGATTCTTCAATAGGTTCTATGATTCATGCTTCCAACATTCTATCTAATTCAATCTTCACTTTCTCCTTATATTTGGGATTCAATATGTAGGGTCTCTGCTTGACTAGGCTTGCATATGGTTTCAAGGGGATCTTCATCTCTCCCATGGGACCTTTAATTCCCTTCATATCAGTGAAATTTGTTGGAAACAAGTCCTGATATTCATGCAGTAATTCTGTGATCTTATCAATAGTGGCATCATCCTAGTAATCTCCAACGTTAGCCAACTTAGGTGCTTGCTTTGTCCCAATATTGACTTTCTTGATTTTAATTGGTTGTCCAATGAAAGGTAGTTCAAATCTTGGTCCTTATATATCTCTCTGTCCTTCTATTTTTGTGATGTTCACATTCCTGGGATCATCGTCTTCATCAACATTGATATTGTAACATCCTTGCAATTTCTAAAGAGGCACAATCCATCCATCCTCATCTTGCTCCAGAGGGAGGTTAGGTGCCTCCTCAAATACTTTCTATCTCACAACTTGTAAATCTTGATCTACCATAGGGTGCTGACTTTCAAATAAAAATGTAGCTACAAAATTCTGTGTCATACCTTGCCAATCTGTAGTGGTGAGGCACAGTTTCGCTTGAAGGTACCAATTGATAGGAGTTGTATCCAGTGTGTTAATGAATTTATGCACCCACTTCTCCTGAGGAATTCTACTCCAGGCCTCCTCACAACTTCTCACATGGTCTTTCGGACAGCTTTGACCTATGTATCTAACTTGTCATTCATCTATCTAATCTGAGAATCATACTGTCATCAAAGTGCGACATTGCTCCCAGTTCGCAATGTTCTGCTTATGTGCTCCCCACCATATTCCTGGAGTTTCTTTCAAGGCCTCGTCCAGTGCCAACAGTCTCTGTTGTACTGGTACCATTTCTTCAAATTCCAGTAAGAAAGTTTCTAAGTGATTCAAACCGTCAAAGGTGGGCAAATTACTCATTGTTGTACTAATCCAAAGAACTTCTCTTGTCAATCGAGCACATCACCACGCAGAAAATTCATACCATTTGTTCTGCCATTTTTCCAATGCTTCTTCTAAATCTGATGAGCATGTGATGTCACTTCACCGGCTTAAATTCACATATGTTGTAGGATTAATATAATCATGTTGTCTTGTTGTCAATTTGTATATATTTTCTATCTCATATGCACGGTCTTCCTCTCTGATGGGTTCTTTGTATCTCTGACCTTCATCATGATCTAGAGGTGCAATGACCCTAAGGCCATCACCTTCAAATGTAATTCTCCTTTTCTTTAAGTCAACAACGATAGAATTATTGAAAGCCCAATTAATTCCTGACAGTGCGGGATAAGGACAACTATCATCAACTATCTCAATTACTTCAAAGTTTAAAAATGTTCTGAACCCATCGATGTCCACAAGGACATGTTCCAGTCTTCCAAAGGGGCTCACAGCCTACTGATTAGCCATCTGAAGCTTGATAGGGGAATAGATCAACCTAGGTTTTCCCATCAGTGCGCAAGTCTTTTTCATCATCACATTGACCTCCGACCCTAAGTCGAGGACCACATAGTCTATATCATAATCTCCAATCCGAGCATTCAGGTGTAGCTCCTTATTTGTCCTTTTTGTTTTAGATACTTGATGTACTTTTCTACTCAGTAAGGGATCTACCTTTCTTAGCTCATACTGTTTGATCAAATTTTGTAGTTCTTGTACATTGATTTCATCCTTTATCAAATTAATGCAAATGCATAAGAATTCCATAATCTTACTTACCTATTTTCCTTCTCTTGGAGAAGTAGACTGATCAAATTCCAGAGGCATTCCACATTCTCTCACTTCTGGTTGTGCCTTTGATGAAGAAGCCTGATCTCTCCTGAATTATTTTCTTTCTTCCTCAAATGTCTGTCTCTCTTTCTTTGGATCAAACTCCTATGTCTTCTCTGCAGCTTTCCTGACCCTTAATTCCTCTGTAATATTCCTTGGAGTGACCCTATCTTCTTCTGTAGCAACACCTCCTCTAGTGATAACAACGACTCTGGGATCCACTCCACGAGGTTCTGCTGAAATTAGTTTTACTTTTTGGTTTCCTCCTCGTCTCTCCTGAAGTTTGGCTAACAGCGCAGGGAAATATTCTATGACATGTTCAAATGAGTTGTAGTAACTGCAAGTGGTACAAGGGTTCTGATAGTCCCTTGCCATGTGACTTGGCTGTGCACAATTATAACAAATGATCTGACCTCGACCTCGACCCATACCTCCTCATCATCCTCTTCCTCTGAATCCACTGTGAGGGTTGAAGTTTCCTCTTCCTGGGGAATTATACTTCGCAATGTTTCCTTCTTGCTGTACTTCGCCTTGAATTTTGTATATATCCCTTGAACTTTCATGCATGAGGTCATAGGCCCTACAATCCCTATCATCATTCCATACTAACTTATAGAACGTGCAATACATATTTGTGGGTGTCTGAACATATTTTTGCATGTAATAGCATTCACCAGGGTGATGTCTATTTCTACATACCTCGCACCAAGGTAGGGTAACTTGCTTCAAAGGGATCAGATCTCCCGAGGCCAAGTACTCGTGAAATAGGGGACAATTCTCCTTGTCATGGCCTTCTGATTTGCATCTGATACACTAGATGTATTCTCTTTTATCTTTTCCATTGTCTTTCTTCATATATTTGACCTGTAGAGATAAGATAGTTAGCTGACTCAAGATTTGACTCGTACGTGAGTTGGATTCTCCCATAAGGGATGATTCTAGTTTCATGGCGATCTTCAGTGCCTCAGCCTATGAAGAAATATTCTAATGCATCAGAGGGACTCTTATGTGCGGTAGGAGGGAAGCAATGAACCATTCCTTGTTCTTCTTGTCTGGGATCTGAAAACTCAAATGACCTGTCAAGGTCTTAAAACTTTGATCAAACTCCCAAACAGGTTCATCTACTCTCTACTTGATTTCTTTCAGTTCTATAATGCATTGTGAATCTGATTTGGGTTTCTTGAATTCTTCACTTAATGCATTCTTGATATCATTCAATGGTTTAGGCTGTGTAATTCCTTTAACAAACTTCATGTACCAGCTCAGTGCGTGGTCTCTTAGGGTAGTAATAAACTAAGTTCTCTTAACTTCTTCATCATTAATATTCATAATACTCCATACAACTTCACATAAATACCAGTGTTGATCATGATCTTCAGATCCATCTCCTCTAAAGATAGGTAGCCTCATTTCATCTGCCATAGATCTTCCTAGGTTTCTTGACTGAGTATGTACTGAACTACCTGTAATAGTGTTCTGAGTACTCTGATAACTATGACTACTCTGGTTACTTAACACTGCTAAAATGACAGGAGGAGTAATAGTACTTACTTCAACAATCTGCGCAACCCTTGAAGTTTCTGGTTCTTCTCGGCGAGGTTCTTCAGTCTTTCCTTTCTCTTCCCTAGAAGACTTTGAATTCTCTTCGTCTATCAAATTTTCCTCTTCTCCACTGTATAATCCTTCGTCTCCGTAATTCTGTTTAAACAGGTTCGCAAGAGGGACTTCTCTGAACGCTCTCCCACTGTGCCTGTGTCTAGCCTCTGTGTCGCTGTCGCTGTCTGATTTCTTGAACATTAGCTTTTCGATCTGACCAATTATTTTATCTTCAAGATGTTCTTCTCATGCAATATCATCTTGATCTTCAACTTCAAAAAGTGGAAAATTTTTCCTCTAGGTCCCTTAAAGAAATATCTCTCAGCTTGGCTATATGACTCTACTCTGTCAACAACAAACTCGGTGATGTACCCTCCAATGGTGCTATCAAACTAGTGATCTACTGCTCTTGACATGGCATTATCATCTCTCTTGACCTTCTTGATCAATGCCAACATCCAAACTATAGATAGTCCGAGTCTGATTTTGAACTGGTTATCTGATAATCTGGCTATCCACTCGTATATATTCTTATGAATTCCTCCAAAGAAAATCTCGTGTATATTAGTAAAGATATACCTTCCCAACCAGTATTCTGTACTAATATTAGGGTTCTTATTCTAATCTTCTGCAAAGTCCTTTTCTTGTTCTTCTATCCACTTCTGAATCTCTGTCTTCGATGGAAACCACCTTGACATTCCCTCAAGAAGATCCTGGTCCCGACAATAGAACCATTTGTTGGCGTAGGGGCAGACCCAAGGTTCAGCTCTAACAGTTCACCAAAAATCCCTAACTATTGGCCCTTTCGGCAACACCTGTGAAGCAGATGCAGTCTCACCCGAAGTAGCAATAGGGGGTTACAGGACACAGGTGTCTACAACTAGAGGAAATGCAAAGTGGATCCAATACAACAGGAGCACAACACCTAGATATCATTTACCAACTTAAACCTACTTCACACAGTTATATCTCAGATCTATCATAATAATGCATCAAAAAAGTAACAAAATCAAAGAACACAACATCAACCACACATGAAAACAAGATATACGTGGTTCACCCTCTCCCTAGGGCTACGTCCACATAAATATGTTTCTTGATATTATATAAAGCATACAGTTCTATCTTCACTCTCAGCTTGCATATCTCTCTTTCTCTCCCTTCCCTGAACACGCAGCTATAGGGTTGATCTTCACACCTAGATGAAGATCTTACAATCCCTAAGTGCTCTCACACATATCACTTCTCTCTTCCTCACAACAATAGTCTCTCTCTCTCGATCCACAACAACAACAAAACCCTTAACCAACAACAAACAACAAACTCACGACGAACCCCTCTTCTCCCATTTAGGTTCCTATTTATACATTACAATATCTCTCAGACATCCTTAGGTCACAACCTAGGTGTCAAAACCCTAATTACCAAAACCCTATGTGTCTAAAACCCTAGATCAACTTGACCCGTGTTTTCCGGGCTTCGCCAGCCTGTCTTTCCATCTTTCCTATGAGGTGCTCTAAAGCATCTATCGGTGGCTTTTTTCGCTTGCTAAGTTGTCCATGATCCATCTTCCTTGCTTATCTGTTTTTCTCGATCCTCTCATCCAACGACTCATTCTCCCGTACTTCGCTCCTTTTTTTCTTCTTTGGCCACTTCGATCTGATCTCAGTCAACGTGTCTTCTGCATAGTTCACATTTCATCTTTTCTCCCTTAATATTCGCTTTGCTCCATAACCAAGGGGAAAAAATATTTCTCGCTCGCTTGATTTAAGTCCATACTAGTCTACTGTAAGTGTTGTGCTTGTGCTAATGGTTGTGGTTTCTGTGAACAATTACCTAGACGACTGACTGAGGGCCTGGGAAAACAAATGATCAGTGACAAAGGTCAAGAGAGAAGTGATTGATCTTAGAGAAAACAAGTCAATCAAACAGACAAAGGCAGACAGAAGAAAAACTACAAGCCGAGAGGAAAAACTTACAACCGGGTCTACAAAAGAAGGAGAGACAGGCAAAAATACAGACTTAGGCAGAAACCACTAGCCCCTAAAGTTTGACAAGTTTATGTGATAACATTAGGCTCCATGGGGGATAGAGTCCTCCTTGCGAGGCTCTAAGAACTCTTTCCGCGGCTTCAGTGCCTTAGTGTTGGGTTGTGGAGTCTTCTATTAAAAAAAAACAAAATAAACATAAATCATGAACGGTATTTACAATGGTGGGACGATGACCACGACTTTAAGAAAAAAAACTTTTTCAGGAAGTGCCCATTTACTAGGCCACCAAAAACTTCATCACCCTCCATATTCTACAACCTGTAAGTGTTATTTGGGAACTTTGCAGAGATTTTGAAGGGGTCGATCCAAAAGGCTTCAAATTTTCCATGCTTGCCCTTGTCTTGTCTGGGCGCATCTGATCCGGATTATTTTCGGCACGAAATGAGAGCGGAGATATAATAAAGAAATGCACAGAGATATTGCATATATCCAATAATATAACAGAAATATATCAGAGATGCAACCATAAACACAGA
>JASDQU010738098.1:256908-268119 GCA_032191745.1 Picea mariana | reverse complement strand
GAAGCAGTTCAAAAGGAACAATGGAAAGAAGTTATGACAGAAGAACATCAATCCATTATGAAAAATGAGGTATGGGAAATCGTACCAAGACCTAAAGAAAAATCGGTGGTAACTTCAAAATGGGTGTACAAGATCAAACATGCAGCAGACAAAAGCCTAGATAAATACAAGGAAAGATTCGTAGCTAGAGGGTTCTCTCAGAAGGAGGGAGAAGATTATGACGAAACGTTTGCTCCGGTGGCCAGATATACTTCCATCAGAGATATCACATCTCTTGCCACTTCCATGGGATGTAACTTACATCCGATGGATGTAAAGATAACTTTCCTCAATGGAGCTATTGAAGAAGAAGTATATATTGAAAAACCTCAAGGATTTGAGGTACATTCCATAGACACTCACGTTTGCAGATTGAAGAAAGCTCTATATGGACTCAAGAAAGCTCCAAGGGCTTGGTATGCCAGAATGGAAAAATATCTAACAAGACTTGGTTTCTCCAAGAGTCATGCAGATCCAAACCTTTACTATAAAGTCGTAGACAATGCACCTGTAATCCTACTACTATATGTTGACGATCTATTCATAACAGGTGAAGAGTCTCTCATTATCTAGTGCAAGAAGGAATTATCTTCTGAATTTGATATGAAAGATCTAGGTCTCATGCATTATTACTTGGGACTAGAAGTATGGCAGAAGCGTGGTGAAGTATTCCTTAGACAAGGAAACTACACAATAAAGATCCTTCAGAAATTTGGAATGATGGATTGTAAGTCCATGGACACTCCTATGAATGCGGATATAAGGAAAGTGAAAGTTTCAGATTCTGATCTAGTAGATCCATCTCTATATCGACAACTAATTGGGTCATTGATGTATTTGGTAAATACTCAACCAGACATTTGCTTTGCCGTAAATAGACTAAGCCAGTTCCAGGTGGAACCAAGACATGAGCATTGGATAGCTGCAAAGCATGTATTAAGATATATTTGTGGAACAATAAACTATGGTTTGAGATATACTGCATTCAACAATATACATCTTCATGGATTCACAGACTCAGATTGGGCAGGAAGTGCAGAAGACAGAAAGAGCACTTCAGGTATGTGTTTCAACTTGGGCTCCGCTATGATATCTTGGGGCAGCATGAAACATAAGTTTGTCGCACTCAGCACAACAGAAGCAGAGTATATGGCAGCATGTGAAACATGCACTGAAGCAATATGGTTAAGGAAGTTAATCTCCGATTTATTTGATCAGATTCCATAATTGACCATAATATATTGTGATAATCAGAGTTGTATAAGATTATTAGAATAGCCCGTGTTTCATGAAAGGTCGAAACACATTGAGATCAAATATTACTTTATTTGAGATAAAGTCCAGGAAGGAGAGGTAAAGCTCGAGTATATCCCCACTGACGAGCAGACAACAAACATTCTGACAAAACCTCTATCCAGCATAAAGTTTGCATATTTCCGAGAGAAGATGGGGATCGTGGAAATAACTCCCTTAGCTGAAAGGGAAGACTCTCCAGGTTAGGAGGGAGCACTACAATATTATTGAAAAACATTGTTGAAAAATATTATTGAAACATTTATCTTTGTGATTGAAAAATAGTCCAGATTGGACAGATTCTTTCATGTTCGGAAAGTGGATTGAGATTTCTAACGGACAACAATATCCCATTGTGGTTAACATGGGAAATGGTCCAGATTGCTGATGTATCATAGACAACAACTTCCCATTATGCTTAACATGGGGATTGGTCTAGGACAGTCTCTCTTCTTGAGGGTTACTCAAGAAGACTGACCTGTCTCACTAGACAACGATTTCTCATTGTGGTTAACGTGAGGAATGGTCCATTTTAGAGTTTGATGCAGGACAGTCTTTTCCTCTTGTGGTTAATAGAGGAAATGGTTCAAACAGTCATTCCTTAGGGTTTATACATTCTCTCCAGGGTGCACTTTGATTAGTGTAGGAGGAATGGACCAGGGTGGGGAATGGTACAGGCTCAACAATCAGGGACAAACATTCCTTAGGGTTTATACATTCTCTTCAGGGTGCACTTTGATTAGTGTAGGAAGAATGGCCTAGGGTGGGGAATGGTCCAGGTTCAGAAGACATGACAGTTATTCTTCCTTGTTTGAGAAGAATAGTCCAGATATCTCATTATTCTACTCTGAGGGCAGATATTCTTTCATATCTCACAGACGTGAGTGAAAGATTGGCCCAGATGATTTAGTTTATTTTAACAATATTTTTCTGTGCAGGTTGGCATCAGATGATTGTTATGGAGACTGCTTGTCTCTAGACATTAGAGATATACTATTGTGGTGGATTTGTTCCACTGTTTGTGACTATGTGGGTAGTTGCGTACTACCATGGATAAACACAGGTGTGTTCTATCAATTGATATTGTACCAGTTGTCATAGTAGATTATCCAGTTGGATAATAATGATGGTGCTCGTGATACTACTAGTTGAATGGTCTGTTTGTGCTCAAGACCATACCTCCCTAGCTAGGAGGGAGTGTTGATATTATGGTAGCTTCGGGAGTTATGAACCCCTATTGTGACCTATGATGAGATTAGAATATTCCAGAAGGAAGCAAAGAAGTAAAGGAAACCCTAGACGAGATGTCGGCTGCAGAAATATAATTAATATGAATTAATTAGTACCTAGAAGGAGAAGTTGGCCCCAGTAAGCCTACCAGACCACTATAAATACAGGGCACCAGTTTTCATTATTCACACTTCTCAGAATTGCAGAGAGCAGTTTCTGTGCATTGCAATTGGCAGTTTTGTGCACAAGTTTTTGGGGAAGGTGTTGCACCAGTTTCTGGGTGGGACTATCTGATCAGCTTGGTTTCTATTCTTGCTTGGTGCATTAGCCTTGCTTGACTATTGATTGCTACTAGTATTCTTCTCTGTCAAGGTCAAGGTGCTCGGAGGGTGGCTTCGGCCTATGGTTGGGTGACAAGGGTATTGTCAATGGTAAACCGAGCACAATCCTTCATATTCTAACAGATTCCACTAGAGAGGGGGCTTAAGGAGATACCTATTTTTTTAGTGTATTTTATTCACCCATAACTGTTTTAATTGAGAGAAGTAGTTACATGAGCTTCTTGGGGGAAGGCCATGTGGTTCTTTTCCATATTTGGGTTGTTTGGGGGGTTCACATTCTTCATTCTGTTTTCTCTCTCCATTCACTCTTTCACCCATTCACCATTCCTCATTGATTTTGATCTTGGCTTGGAAAAAAAATGAATTGTTGGAGAGGGGCCATTGTTTTGCCGGCTGTAGTAATTGCTGGTGTATTCCAGCCATGAATTGATGTGTGTATGCTTGAGATACATGGGCATGTGCTAAATTTTGCTCACAATTGCGAATCTTGAGAGTCCTGGAATGAAGATTCTTGACCAGATGCACTAGAGCCTTGGAAGGAGGTGGACAACTTGAGGGACTGCGTGCCAGAGAAGGGGGTCCATTCTCTTAGGTTTTGTAGGTTGGAGAGAAGAGAGCTAGTGTACTTTGGATTTCTACGTGTTGAGAAACCTGTGAGAGTTTGAGTGCTATTTGGTTTGGGAAACTGAGTGACACCTTGGAACCGTCCTTGTGGATTCATAGTCCTGGCTCGGAGGTGACTTGCTATTGATATTTAGAATAACAACATCTATGGTTAGATGGAACACAACATTGTTGGGTCAGAGTCTCACACAACATTGGTTTCATTTCCATCTCCTTTTGAGTAACAACAACCTTTAATAATATTGTGCAATTTTAAGATTCAACTAGTAACTTTTTCTAGGGCTCTTTTACACCAACATTAGCCAGGATAGAGATTTGGAACAGGCAGTGAGACACACTCTCCAAAGTAGAAAACACACAATAGTATCTTATGATAAGGAGTGTCAAATTCCATTTGTAGCATTTTGTCCTGGGAAGCCCTTCTGACACAAGGGTCAAACCTGAGGTTGCATTGAGATTGACAGAGTTACTCACCCTGCTTTGTTGATATCGGTGTAGAGATTGCATGTATTATGGGGGTCACTTGAAGGTATGCCCACAATGATGAGTGGAATCCTCTCAAGCTGATTTCGTGCTAGATACCCTGCCCTTGCATATGGATCGGATTGTCGACTGTTCCCCCAGGAATTATTGTTGTTGGTGGTAACCTTAGTAGCTTATCTTCTTAGGGTCTTACACAAGGTGACTGTGAAGGGGTAAGTATTCACGGTACTTGGAATTGACGTTGGCCAGACTCACTCGGGCTCCTTGGAGGGTATACCCACGATTGTGTGTGGGAGCTTGCACCAGGGTGTAAGTTTGTTAAGCAGGTCGTCAATGTAACTTTTCCACCCTGGCCCAATCCCGTCTTGTCTCGTCGTTGGGACGTTGGATTTCATCACCAACTAGTGACTTCGGAATTAGAAGGTCTTGTTTGCTTGGTTTTGCTTCCTAGATTTTATTAGTGCATGTTGTTTGTTTACCCAAGTTGGCCATAGAATTTCTTTCGTAAAATTCTAACTCAATCACAATTGACCCTCCACGTCGTTCACGTAGAATGCAAGTCCTACCCCCATAAGATCTGGAAGGTTCTCAACCCTTGCCTACCAACTCATCGAAGGACTCTCCTTAACAGAGTGAAGTCCAAGACATTGCCACTCCACAAGTGGAAAGAACTAACTCTTTAGAACAGTTTTGAATTACCAATTCTCGAGAGGAGTTCCAACTTCCTCTCGAATCGGAGAGACATATTGTTCGAGTGAATTCTTCCGGAGATATAGTTGTTCAGTCTTCTGGATTACCAACTAGACCTTTCATAGGAACTGAGGGTCAAGATCCTTTTTGGACTACTGGCATTTTTATATGGGATTTCTTTGGATCAGGAGAAGGCGTTGATATCACGGTCACAACTGAGCTACCTGAAACATCTGATCCAGATGCAATACCTTTTACTACTGCCTATTATTTTCCTGGTACAGACGCTCCGCCAGCTAACCACATCTTGAATACCCCTCTACAAACGGTCCATTACACAATGGTCCCAGATACTACGAGTCCTCACACCGGGATTACAGCGGCTATCCAAGCCCCCATTGACACACCACTTTCGCCCAGATTCACCCCAACACTTCCCCCCGGATAGCATGCGTTGAATGCTTCTATTACCACTCCTACACAAATCTCATCCGAGACTCCTGGTGTTTCCACTCCTTCTGGGCACCATCTTGTTCCCGGTTTTATTTCGACACTTCCTCGACCCCCTTTCAGAGGACCTCTTCCATCCTCTATCGGAGGCACCGACCTTAGTAGCACCATCCCGTTTTTTACACCTAATTACCAGATCCCTGTTGGTGGACAATTTCACCTAGGAGGCCAAACCCAATCCCCTTTTGCAGGACAAATCCCAATTAGGACGCAACCCTCGATTGGAGGGAAACCCCCACCGACCCCACCCTATGGACAAAACATACCTCCATCCTTGGCCCAGTATTGGAATTATCTTATTAAACATAATCCTCACTCGACTGGGGGGCAACAGTCTCAAGCTAGTTTCGTCATACCCCCTAGTACAAGCCAACCATATCCAGGCACGTCTAATCCTATTTGGGGCTCGAACGCTCAACCCCACGACCCTGTTCAAGGGTACAACCCTATGAATTACTTTCCTCCACACCAACAAACAAATTTGTCCGGATCTTCGCATTATATGCAAACTACTTATGGTCCCACTGGTCTACCGACGAGACTCCCTCCCCAAAGTCACCAATACCCACATGTGAATAGACAGTTACCCTTCTTAGCCACCCTGGATCTCCCTAATTTTTCAATGATTTTAAATGATTTGATCCGTCACTCTCCTCAATGGCCCACCATACTGGCCAAATTACCATCCGACATCCCTAAATTCGACAGTAAACCGGGAGAGGACCCGAACAATCATGTAATGACTTTTAACCTTTGGTGCTCATCCAACTCCTTGATGGATGACTCTATTCGTTTACGCCTTTTTCAGCGAACCCTCACAGGTTCTGCCGCGAAGTGGTATATAGAATTACCACGAGGCTTCTTCACCGACTTCAACACCCTCGCTATGGCTTTCCTCACCCACTACCAGTTATCGATCCACTACGAAATGAGAACCGAGATTTTGAGTTCTTTCAAACAAACCAAAGCCACTCATATCTCTGATCACATTCATGAGTGGCGACGGAGATGACGTCTCATCAAAATCGAACTTCCCAATCAGTTGCTGGCAGAGTGGTTCATGAAATCATTCGTGAACGACATCGCTCGTGACATCGCCATGGGTGGATTTGTCACAGAAGAACAAGCAATCAGTCATGCTCAATACCTCGACCTCATTTACTCACAAATGGGTACTCTTTATGACTTACTCCTTGACACATCTCGTCCTTCTACTTATGCTACTTCAACTACTCCTGCTGCTTCTCATGTAGCTGATGGTGTGATTGGTACTTTCCATGCCCAAACTCACTTCGTCCAAACCTCTAGCAACAACCCCAAACCCATTTCTTCTAATGTTCAAAATGCTCTGTCTCCTACCCCTCCTACCGGCAAGACTTCTGAAGTAAACTTTGTTCAATCTACCCCCGCCAGCAAAAATAAATCCAAAAAAGGAAAGGGTAAGAACAAGGAGGATAAAAACAATCTACAATCTGAGAAAACCAAAACACCACCTATTGACGATAGGGATAAGCGCAAACCCCAATACCCTTGTCTTATTTGTGGTGATGATCACTACACTAAGGATTGTCCACGGCGAGTTGAGGTTACTAAGTTCCTTCAAGAGACCATGAAACCCCCCACTCCGACCGTATTGTCACAACCCTTACCCTCTCAACAACATGCCCAATTGGTCATTCATGACCAACCTTCCCCCTCCAATACATCCTATGTCTTTATGTGTACAGGTGATTCAAAGAAGAATGACATCACACTTACCACTCGAGCCAAATATTATCCTTCCTCCAAAGAGAAGGTTGATGCAATACCTCCTTCGTTGGTCCAACCATCTCCCATGACTCCACCTACCAACGGTCCTCTTCATCTCGAACGACCGAGCCTAGATACAGTTCTTCGCCCTCCCCTAAAGGGTGTTGTTTGAAAATCGGCTTTCAATCCTCATCCACGTGCTACCCAGAACTACAGTATTGTCGAAGATCTGGCCCAATCACCGTCCACAATGTCAGCCCTTGAATTCCTTCAGAGTTGTTCTATACAACGAAAGACACTGTTGAAAGCTATTGGTGGAATCGACCCTACGGATACGAATTTAATAATTTTTGACTTGGAAGATCACATTACAAGGTTACCCCCTCAACTCGAATTCCAAATACAAGTTATTGTCTCCGACAAAAACATTTGTAGAACAATTATTGATGAGGGTGCCTCGACGTGTGTCATGTCTATTACCTGCTAGAAATCTATCGGCTCTCCTCCTTTGATTGAATCCCACAACACGCTCAAAGCCTTCAATGGTTCTGGTTTTAAGCCTTACGGTGTCCTCCCTTCATTGCCTATTACGTCAGAAGGAAAAACGATCAACGTTGAAGTGGAGGTATTCGGCGCTCCCCTCGATTACAACCTTCTACTTGGCCATAGATGGATCGATTCCATGCGTGTAGTTGTGTCCACCCTTTTTCTTGTTGTGCGTTTCCCACATCAAGGAAAAGTAGTTACCGTAGACCAATTGGCCTTCTTTCACTCTGATGCACGTACTGGAAACGTACCTTTCATTGCAAACCCCCCCCCTAGATATGAGAACGTCGGTGTGGGTTTTCTTAAATATTCCTCTTTGATGGGTACTTTCCCCATTCCACCACCCGATGTTTCACATTCGTTTGTCGCCTCAATCAACATGATCTCCACCTTTGTCCATGGAACCCCTGCATCTTACGACCCGTAGATGATACCCAACCCCAGCGACCATCTTCGTTATGGCAACGAAATGCCTTTGAGTCCGCTCGAATCCTCTTATCAAGCCATTCAATCAGGAACCCCTCCTACCCCCTCTCTTGGTGATTTATCTCTAGATCCATTCTGCATCATTTTTCCTACAAATGAGATGATTATGTTTGTTATGTCTGTAGAATATACCCCTTGGGACGATGGACATCATCGTTCCATCCTCTTCCTAGAAAAATGCACCATCGAGGGTTACCAACGACTCTCGACCTCGTCGACTGTTGTAATCATTTCTACCGTTCCCGAGTCTACACAAGATATGTTCTACGAAGGGAACTTAAGTAATATCTCACCCACCACCCCCCTCGACATATCCATAAAACCTGGAGTTGTTGAAAATGTGCATATCGGAGCTTCGTGTTCCCATGATGAAGTTGTCACCTACAAGTCTCTTTTCCAAGAATTTCGTGACGTCTTCGCATGGAGCTATGAAGAAATGTCAGGGATTGACCCCGACATTGTGGTACACGAGATTAAGACATACCCGGGTGATAAACCTATCCGGCAATGACTTCGTCCGGTCCACCCACGTAAAGCAGCCGCTATCAAGCTTGAAGTTGAGAAACTTCTCAAAGCTAGCTTTATTTACCCTGTGGCTCTAACTGACTGGGTTTCCAATCTTGTTTCGATTGACAAGAAACAAGGCACAATCCGCGTGTGCATTGATTATAGGGACATTAACAAATCTTGTCCTAAAGACAACTTTCCTACCCCCTTCGTTGACCAGATCATCGACGATTGTGCCAGAAGTGAAATATTCTCTCTGATGGATGGTTTCTCTGGATATAATCAAATCAATATCATACCCACGGACCAACACAAGACCGATTTTATTTGTTCTTGGGGCACTTTCACCTACCGAAAACTTCCATTTGGTTTAAAGAATGCCGGTGCCACTTTTCAACGTGCTATGTCTTACGCCTTTCATGATGTAAAACACATCATGCAACCATATCTTGATAACTTACCCGCTCATTCCATGCACCGTGTAGATCATCCAATACACCTCCACGCCATTTTCCTTCGATGTCGGTTTTACCACATATGCTTGAATCCCCACAAATGTGTTTTTTGCATAGAATCTGGCTGACTTCTGGGATTTATTTTTTCACGTCAAGGGATCAGGGTAGATCCTTTGAAGGTCGAGGCGATTCTCAATCTTCCTCCTTTTTCCTCACTTCGCCAATTACAAAGTTTGCAAGGGAAGGAAAACTTTCTCCGTCATTTCATCCTGAACTATGCTGAGCTAACTCCTGGATTTACGCAACTGCTCAAGAAAGGTTCTGAGTTCGTATGGGATACCACTGCCAACAAATCTTTCAAAGCTTTGAAATTGTCGTTGACACGTACCCCACTACTCTTCCCAATGGATTACAGTCGGGATTATTTCCTCTACCTCGCAGCCTTAGACTATACCATCGCTATGGTTCTCGTCCAGGAGGATGATTCTCATGATGAACATGTCATCTATTACTTGAGTCAAAGTCTCACAACTACCGAAACCAAGTATTTACATGTTGAAAAACTGGCCTTGGAAGTCGTCCAAGCTGTTCAACATTTCCGACATTATATCCTTTCTCGCAAGACTATGGTAATTTCTAACTTCAACCCTATGCAACACATTCTTACACGCCAATTGCTAGGGGTAAAAAAATCCAAATGGATCGTAATCCTCCAGAAGTTTGACTTAGAATCCGAATGCGCTAAGTCCAAGAAATCCTTGGTGTTTGCCGAGTTGATATGCGACCTTCCCTGCTTTTAGACGAAAAATGTAGCAACAGATTCATTGCCCGATGAATCCCTTTTCCTGATTAGTTCCGATGACCTTTGGTACAGAGATATCATCATATATCTCTAGACCCGGACTTTTCGACCCAATTTGTTTAGCACTGACCGTCGTTGAATACGATACCAAGCCTCTCAGTATATTATTCTCGGTGATACTCTTCATCGTCGTGGGATTGACTTCATTTTTCGACGCTGCCTCATAGTTGACGAAGCCAAGAAAGCCCTAAATGACTGTCATTCTGGAGCTTGTGGTGGTCACATGTCTGGGTATGTTACTGCCCAGAAGATCTTATGAGCAGGGTATTTTTGGCCTTCTTTATTCAACGATTGTATAATTATCGTCCAAAAATGCCACGCTTGCCAAACCTACAACAATAAAATACAATCAAACCCTGCTTCTCTACACCCTGTGGTCTTCATTGGTCCTTTTGTGAAATAGGGTATCGATTTCATGACATGTCACCCTCACTTAGCCAAGGGGCATGGATACATTATTGTAGCCGTATATTATTTTATGAAATGGGTCGAGGCGATGCCAACATTCGACAATACCAGAAGGACTGTAGCATAATTTATATTCAATCACACCATTGCTTAGTTTGGTGTTCCTCAAGCTATGGTTACTGACCATGGTAGCCACTTTAAAAACTTCATGACGTCCGAACTCATTGAAAAGTTGGGTCTTCTCCATGACAACTCAACACCCTATTACCCACAAGCCAATGACCAAGTTGAAACAATAAACAAAATCCTCATTACCATGCTTCGACGAATGATATGGATTCACAAAATGAGTTGGCACACGATGTTGTTCTCAGCATTGTGGGCTTACCGGACATTCATTAAGTCTGCTATCGATTTTACACCATTCCAGTTAGTCTATGGTCTAGAAGCCATCTTGTCGATTGAATGTGAGATACCCTCCCTAAAACTAGCCATCAAACTTCTCCCAAACACTTCTGCCGAAGAATAATGACTGTTGTATCTCATGCAATTAGACGAAACCTGTCGTGATGCCACCCTAGTTATAGAAGCCCAGAAGAAATGCGTCAAATCCCAATACGACAAACATGTCGAGCCACGTGTTTTCTCCGAAGACGATCTGGTTCTCCTTTACGAACAAGATCGAGATATGCTAGGAGTAAGAGAATTTGAAGCTATGTGGTGAGGTCCTTATATCGTTAGACAAGTTTTGGAGAAAGGAGCTTACGAGTTTGTGGACTACGACGGTATCCCTTTGAGTGAACCCAGAAATGGGTTGTACTTAAAGAAGTACTATGCTTAAGATCACTTGTGCATGAGTGCTTGTATTTTATTGTATCATACTTTTTGTTACTTTAGTATGCTTTTTCGTTATTTGGTCTCTGCCCTCGACTGCTTATCTTGCGTTGTGCTTGGTTTCCATATGTTGGAGTCTTCGCCACCCCACATT
>JASDQU010738098.1:226795-242405 GCA_032191745.1 Picea mariana | reverse complement strand
CTTAACCATTATACCCACTCAAAGTGCAAGAAATTATAACATTTATATTATATATATTAAAAAGTATTGAGAAATTAGAACATATAAATATACAAGATAAAATTGTAACTTACAAAATTAAATACTAAGAAAACTTCATTCAACTTCATAGGATATTTGATATCCAATACAAATACTTTCTCTCCATTCAATGAATCACCTATATTTACTCATATCAAATATAAATACCACATCTTTATTATTAGTCCCTCCAAAGCAGGACTATAGCAATGAGTTTGCTATTAATTTGATATTAATTTGCTTTACATTTTAAATTTGTTTGTAAAATGTAATGTTTAACTTAAGAAAATAAATATATATTTTTTTATATAGTAAAAATATTTATTTTTTTCATTTCTAATTGGTTAATATATATCAAGTTTTATTGTTACCTTTAAGTATTTTAATATTTAAAATTAATTGCATAATCAATAACAACATATTCTAATTGGTTGTACAACATATACAACACTTCTTACACTACCACAATAAAACATTTTTTTAAATTTACATTTCCCAATATAAATCTCCATATCCAAACAAAACTCCTCTAAATGGAAACTTCTAATACTGTCACTACCTACGTGCTTATGCTTAGACGAAGATATGAAATTGAACAATTGTACAGCTTCTTCACGTGATAGGGTAAACGTTTTTCGTTTGACAGAGATATGAAAATTTAGGTCGAAGTAGAATTGGACACCAGCTCACTTGATGACGTGTTCTTCAACATATACATTTATGATAATGTAGGAACCAAATTGCCAACGACCCAACTTCTATTCTAGTGTGCGAGTTACCTAATTCATTTCTCGATCGATTATTCATTTACTCAATCAATTACTCCGTCGCTCGTCACTTGTCCGGTCTCACTGTATTATTTTGTTATTGGGCATTAGTTATTTATGAGCATTGGATTCTAATTAAAAGTTAACTGGGTAATTGTTTGGAAATGCTTATTTGAAATTTATATTTTCATAGTCATAGTTATATAGCTATAGTTATGTTATATTATTTAAAATTTATATTTTTTAATATAAATTAGTAATAAGCATTTTCATAGTCATAGCATTTATTTATATAGCTATAACATCTCTATATAATATATGATATGATATTGTTTATATATATATATATAGGTAATTGTTTGGAGACGTTTATTTGAAATCTACATTTTTATAGTCATAATTATATAGTAATTTGCATTTGGCTTGCTTAGCTTAATTAGAAGGAAATTCAGGTTAATGCCAAAACTATATGGGAGCTACATTAAAGTAAAATCATGGTAAGACTATGTGTCATTATGGAGCAATAAGACTTTCTCCATCCCTTATGAGTCTATGTCGAATTCTTTTAAGAAGTTGATTTTTTTTAAGATTATGAAACTAGCTCATTTGTTAGCATATTATTCATGTTTCAAAGTAATCATCATCATCAATAATTATAGGGTGTTAACTATCATCTTCATTTCCAAATTTAAGTGGCAAGGACTAAGTTGCCATGCAACCCTTGTTATTATTATACTATATTTTAATTTTAATATTTATACTAAAGGTTTAGTTACTAGTTTGTAATGTTTCTTTAAATGTATTATATGATACTTTTAGTTTGGTTTACGATTATCAAATATGTAATTTATCAAATAAAAAAATAATCTTATTTATTATATTTAAATTGAATTTGTTTATTAATAAAAAGTATTCAATTAAAAAAATTAGTGATTACTATTTTATGTATAATATAATATGTTAAATAAATATTTATGAATATTATTTTACTTGGATACAAAATTCATTCTCAAGATACAAAATTTAGAATTGCTTTGCATATTAGGGTGGATAAAAAAATTGTTTCTTGATTATGGATGATTCTTTTAAGAAAGATGATGAGCCAAGGATTTGAACATTCAACTTAATTTGATTATGGATGATTCTTTTAAGAAAGATGATGAGCCAAGGATTTGAACATTCAACTTAATGTTTTGAGATGTAGGGTTCTAAAATCAATGTTTTTAAAGACCATTTGCTTGATCACCATGGGGATTGAATTGGCTTTAGGAAGAGTTAAATACTCAAATTTATTCATGCCCCACTCTAGATTAATACACATCCAAGTTAACCAAAGTGTTAATGGTTGAATTTCTCTTATATTGAATGTGAAATCTTTGTATATTTGGAAAATGTTTGATTGTACAATAAATTCTTTGTAGAGGAGATATTGATTTTCAATTTGCTGAAGATTACCAATTACATTTTTCCCTAAAGATATGTTGCAATTTTGAACTATAAACTATGAATGATTGTCAATAATTATGGAATTAATATGAAGCAACAAGGTTTAAGTTTGTTTCCATTCATTCATGAATAAACATTTCAGCATTCCATTTAGGGCAATTGTGACAAGATCAATATTTGATACTTTTTCTCCTGTATCTCCCAATTTATCTTTCATTTATTTAATTCATTCAAGAAAAGTACTAACAAACTCATTTATATCCATTTTAATACTTAGCAATTTATGCTTCATCTCATTTCACAATCGTCCATACGCCATAACCTTCCATCAATATTTGCATTTTGAATTTCCAATTGATGAAATTCGAGCCTTCTAACTTATTAGCTTCATTAAGATAATTTTCTGACAGCGGATTCCCCATCTCTGCAAACTTATTCACCTTCTAAGAGTATAGAGCAAGTAAAGTATGGGTTGCTGGCTATTGTACTTCTTTGCAGGATGGCTGCTCTTGTTGTCAGGGAGGATGGCTTTGAACACTAGGAGAAGGCTAGTTTAAGTTGGATACAGTACTAGTATTGCTGGTATAAAACGAGTCTAAACGCCTAATAGAGCTAGTATAGGGGGCTAATAAAGGGGTGACCAGTCTTTTCTTCACTCAAACATCTGTTTTCCTCTGGCCTATCCGGGTCTGTCTATTGTCGATCACCCTCTTTCTTTCTTTATTCACCTTCTAGGCGGTCAACGCTGCCTGGTCTTCTCTCAAACAGCTACCCACTTATAGTGGCAGCAATGGAAAGATGTTGCTCCTTCAATGCAACAAACACACAACAATCTCCTCTCGACAACTTTTCCGAGAGTATTGGAGCAACGATCAAGTAAGCAAGGAGGTTGATGCGCTCTCCTCAACAAGACCAGCAGATTCCTTCTCGATAGCTCCTTCCTTCCTTTATAGGGCGGATGGTAGATTCCTTCTTGATCCGAGGAAATGAAAACCGAGGGCTCTTCTGTGCATCAGACGCTCACAACTGAGGCCACAACAATCAACGATCCAGTAATGATATCGCTCAGTTCCAATCCCGATCCTCCTCCTCCTTACTCCTTCACACCTCTCCACTCGGTCTAACAAAGCAATTTTTCGAACCAACAATATGGGTGAGAAACGACATGGTGTGAGAGGTACCGGGATCGATAGCTGGCAGCACCTCTTTAACACGCCACACACAGGTTCGGATCCTGCCGTCCACGCTACGCAGAGATGATCCACGAGCTCCTTCACATAACCAGACACAGACCGGCTGCGAGAAACACAGTCGCATTTAGGAGTCAGTTGTGGCAGTTGCAAGACACAATCTCACATGTGGAGATGTATGATAAGTTCAGCGAATTAAAGGCGATCTCCCTTGCAGCGATTTCCACAACGATCGGCCTTCAACTGGCTCTGATACCAACTTAAAGTCAGAGCGAAGAAAACCAACTCACAACATTTGGACACGGGGAAGCAAAGACAAAGCTTCGTTCAAGTTAATCATTGAGAATTACAAAAATATATACGATGCCATATAGTTTAGGAACGGTTGGAAACTAATCACCATTACCGCAACTAATTCTCCATTATTCTAAGTATGTATATATGGTAAATATATGGTGACAGCCGGAAAATTACCAATTTCTAACATGGAAAAATAGACTCCCGTCAGATTAAACACGCGGAAATCAACACTCATTAAATTGAACGTAGATGCATGCATGGATCTTCGGTGTCGCGCTGGGAAAATTCCAGCAGAGCTGGATTTCGAACAGTGGTGGGGAAAAGCCTACGGAGTTCTTCTGCAAGTTTTTGACAGCAAGAGATACAAGCACCCATGGTGCCTCTGTACCTTATCGTGCTACAGAGAAAATACTTCTATCATTAGTATGCCTCTCCTAAATTTATGTCCTTTGAAAGTTCGAAGCTTCGGGATTTTATCATTACATTATGAAAAGGCTTCAAAACTGCTACATGAAGCTATTTTTGTTGCTTACAGCAAAATGGCCTTGAGTGGATGATACGATGCAATGACCAGCTCAAGAACTCGTGGCCAGAGATTTGTATTTAGGTGTAGCTTTTCTTTGCTTTTGCAAGACAGTGAAAAAGTAAGTTTAAACTTGTGAAGATAAGTAAACAGATTCCTTTAGATAAGTAGGTTTGAACAACTAGAATAAAAAATTTCTAATAGAAAAGAAAGCCATAACAGTGTAATATCTTTAGCTTAATTACAGAATAGCCTGTGTAATTATAAGAATACTCACACAAATACTCAATATATTAGAGCTTACTCTAATTTAATCTAGGACCAAGTTCGAGCAAAATAATCTATAGACGCATAAACCATAAATGAAATAATAAAATGCACTTCACTGCAGTTTTATTGGGAATTAATCAATTTTCAAAATTTATTAATGCAAAAACAAAAATTACACCCGAGCTTAACTCAACTCCATTGGAGATATAGTCCATCAAACGAACATGGAGAAACGATTGACTTTGCCCCATGCCCATTCAATGGACAGAATCTGTAACGGAAATAAGAATTGCCCAAATTTACCAAGTTAGAGGAGGTTGTAATAATCACTGAAATGCGAATGATGCTTTCAAAAACTTCACACAATCAACACAGACTGAATTTGTTGCAACATACATTCACAAAAACAATGAAAAAATGATAAATCGCGTCCTAAACACCGAAGATAGTCGGTGGAATGTAGTAGGTTGATGCACTCAACAACCTCTTTAAATTAATTACATATTTTATGAGGGCATTCGATAGTTAAATGTGTAGTCCTGCCCGTCAATTGTTGATGCACTCAACCACTGTCGGGCAGCCTAAGCCCACATAGATTAATTTACTTACAGGACAAACATGAGATCATAGTAAAAGAACAATCACATGCAGAGAAACATAATTTATGTGGTAAAATCCCTTGAAAAACATAATTTATGTGGTAAAATCCCTTGAAGGGAAACATCCACGGAACAATGGTAGTAGTATTTTATTCCTCTATCAACTAGATATTACAACCAGCAACTTAGGAGAGGGTTAGAAGCCCTTTATTCAATCTCTGCCTCACAATCCTACATATTTAAGCAATTCACTCATAATTACATTGGAATTAATTCATTTATTGTTGTCTCCTAATTTAACTAATTTTTTTCAACAAATTAAGAATTAATCTTCAAATTTATAGAATTTGTTAGAGAGAATAAAGGAAACCAACTTATTTTAAATTGGTTGTCACTTCCCAACAATCTCTACCTTGAAAATCAATTTGCTAGATACTATTTCTTTGTTTGTTCATCATTTTTATATATGATTTTTGTGCTTCTAAAATACCTAAACACCCATTTCAATGTTCCACTTGGATTTTCCATGTATCCATTAACAACACCAAGTGCATGTGAAATATTGACCATCTCATGGCATTCATCAAACTTTCTACTAGCATACCATACACAATACATATAACATTTTTCTTCTTCATTACTTGACCTAAAGAAAGCTTATAATGGAAAACCAAAAGATTTTTAAGGATTTCACATCATTCATATCAAATTTCCTCAGTATCATACCATGTACTCTCGTTGTGATAACCAAAAAACTTACCATCAATCTCATCTCTTTGTATATCCATGCCCAAAATTGTTTTGTTGTACCTAGATCTTTTATATGAAACATCCAAGCAAACTTAGCCAACACGTTGATCTTAACCATGCTGTGCTTGCTACAAGCATACTGTCAATAATCTAAACATAAACATCTTGTACCAATTGCCTACTCGAGCTTCAGGACACACAATGATTTCTTGAGCTTGCAAACGAATCTTCTGTTGCAATCTTGAACACCTTCAATGCTCGACCTCGAATATTGCATTCGAAACCTTGACCAAATTTGACCAAGAGTGCCAAATGAACTTTCACTACTCACCTCCAAGCCCATTTACAATGGAATTCACCAAGCCTTAAAATAAGCTTCATTACATGCAATTCATAGACACCATACCACGGATAACCAAAAATCATGAACCTAAAAAACACCCCCTGTCACCTAGGTCTACTTATAGACTATATCGATAATTTATCAAAGATACCCATGCCTTACCAGGCCTCACTCTCAAATCCATGGCATAGGTCCACCAAAATTCATAGTGTAGGTTAATCATCCAAATTATTAATCTATGTTAATTATCTAAAAGTAGTAATCATATGGCTTTAGAGTAATTTCTTAATATGATTAGGTAAATGTGAAAAAGTAAACAGAACTGATGCATTCATAAATGCATGGAAGTTATGAACAATAAATCACATTCATTGATTTAGGAGGACAAATAAGAATATGCCTGCATCTTCAATTGTTAACCACTAGATTAAGATTTTAGATTAAAAGATCATTAATTGTGTCCATTTCCAAGAAGTATACAACGTAATTATTTCTTTAATGAGCTTATAACCATTAAAGAAAAAAAAATCACTTTATTAAATCCATATAATAACTCGTGAAGATAATCAACACTTGAAAAAACTCTCCTCTACCTCATAGGTTTGCTTTGACAATGATTCCTCTAACTCATAGGTTTGCTTTGATAATGGTTCCTCTGACTCATTGGCTCTTTCCTCTTCGTTGTCAGCGACCTCCATGAACACTTCTCTGTCATGTTGCCACACCCTAACTCACGAATACATCGTACCAAGGTCCATACAGATCGCAGTGCCCTCTCCCTTACCGACCAGTTCAAAACACTGTAAAAAATATTACCCCCTATTTCAGAGAGCGATGCAACACCACACACATAACTGTTGTGTCCGGGGACTAATTTGACAATGAGCGACACTAGCCCCGCTATTGAAACTGGCAATAAAATCGATATAACAATTCACTTGAACACAATCCTGCTGGTTCCTGCTCCTGTCATTGTCCGTAGTTGAGTCGACATTGATCTCCAGGGTTCCTCCCCACGAATTTCGCCCATACATTGACATTGTGGATCAAACCCCCACAACCCAAATGTTCCAAAGATCTCAGCACAGCCACTGAAACTAGGTTTCTCCTCCCTTTCTCGCCAAGAATGTTTTGGGTTCGAGTCACCCAAATGATGATCTTCGTCCGCATAGGAGTCACGCAAACCTCCACACCAGAGTATCCATCCTCCACAACTCCAATACCATCTCCTTCGTGGCTCCATCTCCATTCAAACAGAAATACAATAAGAAACAAGAAATCCGAAACGAAATAGCTCAGGTCGCTCGAACGCAACAAAGCAGATACTTTCCTCCTCCTTTCAAACCTTCTTCGCGGCGTAATCTGGTCCACTGTCCATTTGTTCTCGTGTTGTGCATGCGCATACAGGATGGTCGCATCCTCGGAAAAGTTGGACTGTAAATCTGGCTCCAAGATCCAGCTCGCCCAGAGCAAAGGCATCGATGCCTTCACCTTCAACACCAACATTTGGTGCCCAACAAGCGCAGACGCCATTTACCAAGCCATATACACAGCCTGGATTTTCCTTTAGCAGCTTTATCACAACCTTCATGACTACATATGTACTACAAAACGGGGCAGTTCTCCTTGTAAAATGTCCACGAAAGCCCATCCACAAGCGTTGGAAGATCGTCTTGTATTTGTTGGCGTTGCGTGACCTCTTAAACCGGGCACGCCCCAGCACCCACGTCCTTCATGTGTCTTATTTTTTCGTCTCCCGCGCACAGATTTCACTGCTCCTCTTTACCGCAGTGACCCCATTAACCAGGTGACAAGTCTTTCTCCTTGGCTCTCAGATCCTGCGCTTTGATACCACTTGTTGGGCAGCGAAAGTCCAACAAGTTACATATTTAAGCAATCCTCTTATAGTTACATTGAAACTAATTCATTTATTTATTGTTTCCTTCTAATTTAACCAATTTATTTGAACAAATTGAAAACTAATCTAGAAATTTGTAGAGAATAAATGAAACCAACTTATCATTGGTAGAGAATAAATTGGTTCTCACCCTCCAACAATCACCACCTTAAATTAACTAATGTGCAGTCCCTTAAATTAATTACATGAGGGCAACCCGTTGTTAAATGTTCAGTCCCGTCAATTGTTGAAAGTAGTGTGGACTAGATGTGTTCGAATTAATTTCAAGACATCCGATACAGAATTTAATTTCAGGATAACCGATACAGAATTTAAATAATTATTAATAATTAATATGTTTCGAGCTCTTGGTTGTTGAGTAGAAGGCACTTTACTTTGACTTCTTGGTTGTTGAATTTTCTTTAAGTATTGAATTTAATTTCAGGATAGCCGATACAGAATTTAAATAATTATTAATAATTAATATGTTTCGAGCTCTTGGTTGTTGAGTAGAAGGCACTTAACTTTGACTTATTGGTTGTTGAATTTTTTAAGTATTAATTAAAATATTATAGGATATGTATTTATTGAATTAGTATCTATTGATGTTATCCTTCCAAATAAATTACTATATTCTTTTATATGGTTGAATTTGTTTATGATTGTAACCATTGATGACTAAGTCATAAGTTTTATTAATGATTGAATTGTATTTTTTTAAAACAAATTTAATTTCATTCAAATATCTAATTAAATAAAAAAACTTTTATATCTTTAAAAGTATTAATAATAAGAAGTTTTATAGATTAATAATAATAACAAATCTTTTGTATCTTTAAAAGTGTTTGTTTTAAAGATTAATAATAATAAGTTTTATAGATTAATAATAATAATAATAATAAATTCAATTTTGTTGCAATTTTATTTACATATTCACTTAATTATTTAAGAATCTTTTATAGAGTTAGAAAATATTGTTTTATAAATTAATAATAATAATAAAAAAATTTAAATAATAAATTTCAACTTAACTTTAGCTTTACTACATCATATTTTAAAGCCACTTCCATAATGGTAGTGATAAAGCTATACTAATAGTTAATATTAATTTAATGCAAACCTTGTATTCTTATTTCTTAATCAATTAAATGTTAATTTTAATGTGTAACCTTTGTACGGCATTTTTATAATACTCTCCATAAAAGTTTCAAATTCATTCAATATAAATATCAATTAACATTTTAATTATAAATGTTTTGTTATATTGTTAAACTCATAAATATTAATTAGTGTTTTAATTGTAAATGTTTGGTCGTGTGGTGTTGTCAATATGATAGTAAACAACGATTTATTCATTAGTTCGTAAGTTTCCATAAACAAATAGTTATTCGTTAGTTGCCAAGTTTCCATAAACAAATAAAAATGAAGCAAAGAAATAGGGATAAGTCAAAAAAAAATGACATGGTAGATGGTATTGACATCAAGTGATATCAGTTCACAGGTTTTGGAGTGTCGACAGGTTTCAGAAAACTTTTCCTATCTACATACCTTCGACATAAAAATACACACTACATGATAAATATCATCCCTAACATCCTCCAAGTTGCAAGATTTTATGACCTGTGGGTGTACCATCATACACCTGTGGGTGTACCATCTCACAAATGAGAGATATTATCATGTTAGCCTTATAATACTTGTACAGGTCAATATACAACACGACAAACCCTACCTCATTGCTTAAATCCCTCCATGTTCAACTGTATGGAAAATGAAATTTATCTCCTCCAAGTTGCAAGATTTTATGACCTGTGGGTGTACCATCATACACCTGTGGGCGTACCATCTCACAAATGAGACATATTATATGTTAGCCTTATAATACTTGTACAGGTCAATATACAACACGACAAACCCTACCTCATTGCTTAAATCCCTCCATGTTCAACTGTATGGAAAATGAAATTTATCAACATTACTCACTTATAAAATATTAATATTGAATAAAGATATTATTTTACACGGAAAATGAGATTTATCCGCCTTTTGGGAATGGGAGAACGGGAGGAATGAGAAGTCGTAGATATGCATCTGTTTCAAAACCAACGAGAGGTCCTAGATATGCATGTGTTTCAAAAAAACAAACATAACGCTCAAGTTTTAAAACCAATGAGAAGCCTGGATCTGCATGTATTTCACAAAAACAGACATAAAATTTCAGTTCAAACAGACATAAAATTCGATTTCAAACAAACAGGTATACCATTACTATGTTAGCCAGTGGAGTAACATGATTTTAATGGTAAAGAAAATAAAATCAACAACAATCCAAACATAAAAGTAATCATATAATTGACATAGTGATTGACATAGTGATTTAAGTTGAAATAATTATGAAGTATTTTACTAAGTATGTTTAAAATATATTTAAGCAACATATGAAAATAAATTATCTAAATGTTTAACTGTTTTACAAAATATTTTTTTAGTAGGAATATTGGGATATAAATGTACACGAATCACTATTTTTTGTTGTTCAAAATTTATTTCTTAATATAGTAATGAATTCAGCATGCTGAAAAACTTCTGGAATACTCAGATTTTAAAAAAATAATCAATCAAATCTAAAAATGTAACAATTTATTACTGGATTTCGGACAAATGTCCCAAAAAAATATCATTTCATAGAATGCTTAACCTACTATTATATTATACTAGCACAGCCGCTAAATCATTGATGCTGGTAAAATGAAACTATGAAACTACTGAAGAATATGAAGGCTTAAAGCACTCCGCATTCTATTTGTAAAGGTAAAAACAGCTTTGCATAAGTTTTCTTCAGCATTGAAAAAGGATAAGGTGTTGATGGAGAGTTCTTATTTTTTTTTTTAAACACAGAGCTTCCCTTCGAGATAACATACATCAAAAACAATAAAAAATTGATCATAAAAATAATGTTGTGCCATTGCTTTTGGTTAAACTTGGTGTAAGGATCAGATTTGGACAAATTTGCTATAATTCTATTTGATACTCCAAAGAGTAGTATTGTCCCTGCATGATATAAGAAGATACTATTTTTATAATAATAGGGATCCAATGCTATAGTGACAATGTGGTGCATAATGCCAAACCCTAATCCTAAAGGTAAACCTAATGCCCAAAAGATAAAGGAAAAAACAGGCTGCTAAAATTGTGACAACCTTAATAGTAATCCTAAACAATAATCCTAACCTCAAAAAAATCATCCCAAAAAATATCAAAAAACATATAACCCTAAGATGACGTCCATTCCACTTGCTTCTCGTTGAGAGGCTCGGGGTACTTCTTAATGCTTCATATGATCTCGGAAACCCTTAGGAGGCTACCTGGGCTGCATGTTAGTAAAAAAAAAAACAAATACCAAAAAATATATAGACATGATATAACATATACAGATATAATATGATATAACAATTATTTTTCCGAAACTGAATCCTATGATGGTTCACCGAGAACCATATAGGGTGTAGAGAATAGCCAAGTCGGGCTGTCAGTACAGATTAAACTTTCCTCTAAAGAAAGGGGTTGGGTTGCCTTGAGGCATCCAACAATACAATACATGCAACTTATCAGTTTTCTTGAGGCGTCCATCATTACACTAAATCAATCGACCATAAATTAATTCATAGAAAGGCTTACTGCTGGTAAATGGAAAGGCTTCCAGCATTACACTACATCAATCGACCATAAATTAATTCGCAGAAAGGAAATTAATTCGCAGAAAGGCGTCCAGCATTACACTACATGCAATTTTTTGAGTTAGTTACTAATCTATCTGTAAATCGCAGAAAATGAAACGCTCATGGGTGGACGATCCAATATGAAACGCGATAGCAGAAAATGAAACAAGACTAAGAATATGCCAACATCTTCAATTGTTAGTTATCGAATGGCTAACAATTGAAGATGTTGGCATATTCCTAATAGTCCTCCCAAATCAATGAATGTGATTTATGCTTCATAACTTCCTTGTATTTTTTAATGCATCCGTTACCCTGTTTACTTAATCATATTAAAAATTTACTGTAGCACCATATGATTGCCACGTTTAAATGATTAATCTTTGGATTTCCTCAACTCTTACGTTTCATATTGGATCGCGACCCATAAACATTTCATTTTCTGCTATCGCGTGCTATCGCGTTTCATATTGAATCGTCGTTTCATTTTCTGCGATTTACAGATGGATTAGTAACTAACTCGAAAAATTGCATGTAGTGTAATGTTGAACGCCTTTCTGCGAATTAATTTATGGTCGATTGGTGTAGTGAGTCTAATGTTGGACGCCTTTCTGCGAATTAATTTACGGTCGATTGATGTAGTGTAATGTTGGATGCCTTTTCGCTTACCAGCAGTAAGCCTTTCTGTGAATTAATTTATGGTCGATTGATTTAGTGTAATGATGAACGTCTCAAGGAAACTGATAAGTTACATGTCTTGTATTGTTGGATGCCTCAAGGCAACCTAAACCCTTTCTTTAGAGGAAAGTTTAATCTGTACACGCAGTTCGGCTTGGCTATTCTCAACACCCTATATCGTTCTCGGTGAACCATCATAGGATTCACTTTCGGAAAAATAATTGTTATATCATGTCTCTATATATATTTTAGTATTTGTTGTTGTTCTTTTTCTACCTAAAAGTTTTTTGGTTTTAATTGCATAGGTAACTCCTAAGGGTTTCCGAGATCATATGAAGCATTAAGTACTACCCCGAGCCTCTCGACTAGAAGCAAGTGGAATGGACGTCATCTTAGGATTATATTTTTTTTAATATTTTTCTAGGATAATTTTTTTGAGGTTAGGGTTATTGTTTAGGATTACTATTAACGTTGTCACAATTTTAGCAGCCTGTTTTTTCCTTCACCTTTTGGGCATTAGGTTTACCTTTAGGATTAGAGTTTGACACTATGCACCACATTACATTGTTACTAGAGCATTGAATCCTTATTACTATAAAAATAGTACTCTTCTTGTATTATCCAGGGACAATACTACTGTTCAGTCAGTTTGGAGTACCAAATAGAATTATAACAAGTTTGTCCAAATCTGACCTTTACACCAACTTTAACCAGAAGCAATGGCACAACATTATTTTTATGATCAAGTTTTTATTGTTTTTGGTCTATCTTATCTCCAAGGAAAGCCCTGTGTTTAAAAAAAAAAAATAAAAACTCTCTATCAACACCTTATCCTCTTTCAATGCTGAAGAAAACTCATACAAAACTGTTTTTACCTTTACAAATAAAATGCGGACTGCTTGAAGCCTTCATATTCTTCAGTAGTTTCATAGTTTCATCTTACCAGCCGTAAGCCTTTCGGCATTCATCAGCAACGATTTAGCCGCTGTGCTAGTTATATAAGGTAATAATATGGTGACAGCCTAAAAATTAATTACCATATTTGAACAGGGGAAAATAGACAAGATTAAACAGGCGGAAAACAACACGCATTAAATTGAACGTAGATGCATGCATGGACCTTCGGTGTTACCTTGGGAAAATTCGAGCCAAGCTGGATTTGGAATTCGCCGTGCTACAGAGAAAATATTTCCATCATTAGTATGTGTCTCTTGAATTTTGGACGAGAATTTTTGCCTTTTGAAAGTTCGAAGCTTCAGGCTTTTATCATTACATTTAATATGAAAAAAGCTTAAAAATTGCTACAGGAAGCTATATTTATTTTTGTTACTTACTGCAAGATGGCCTTGCGGGTTATTTTACGATGCAACGACCAGCTAAGGAACTCGTGGCCAGAGATTTGCATCACCATGCCTCGACATTCAGCAGGTACGTATTTTTAGGTCTAGCTCCTCTTTGCTTTTGTCAGCCAGTGTAAAAGTAGGTTAAAACTTGTGAAGATAAGTAAAAAGATTCCTTTAGATAAGTAGGTCTGAACCGCTTGAAGCTAACCTGAAACTAACTTTTTGAAACATAAAAATTTTCTAATAATAGAAAGCCAATGACCAATGATAAATAGCAGTGTAATATTTTTAGCTAATTAGAGAATAGCTGTGTAATTACAAGAATACTCACAAAAACATTCACTATCTTAGAAAACACTCAATATATTAGAGCTTACTCTAATTTAATCTAGTACCAGGTTGGGGAAAAATAATCTATACATAAGCTTATGAGCGGTGGGTCCGCTTCGATCAAAAACCTCATCAAACGCGCTTTTGAGAATGAATCAATTTGTTTTGACAGGTTCGTAGTCATATTCATCTGAGTTCCATAACTCCCATTTGGCTATAGTAAACTCGTTGATTGAATGCACGTAAGGAGGTAAGGTTATTCGTCTTATATAGCTACTTCTTATCATAGCCGGGGGCTTACAGGGCTAGTATAAATAGAAATTGATTCTATGGCCATTTTAGCTCTCTGGAGACGCCATTTTGAATGATAAATAGCAGTGTAATATTTTTAGCTAATTAGAGAATAGCTGTGTAATTACAAGAATACTCACAAAAACATTCACTATATTAGAAAACACTCAATATATTAGAGCTTACTCTAATTTAATCTAGTACCAGGTTGGGGAAAAATAATCTATACATATCCATAAAGCATAGACCATGAACCAATCTTCACTCAATCAAATCAGATTGAATTTGAATTTAAATTTGCTTCAGTATATATTCATAAAAACAATTGAACTTTTGGTTTTGAAAGTTAAAGCAAAATTTTAAAAGGGTATACTAACCAACTAAACCAACACATCACTCTAAATGATATATTGTATCTTAAACATCAAATGTACACTCCTTTCCATTGTTGTGTGTAGTAGATGTGTTCAAATTAATTTCAAGACATCCCATATAGAATTTAATTTCAAGACATCCTATAAGGAATTTAAATAATTATTAATTGTTAATATGTTTTGAGCATGTAAGCTTGAGCTCTTGGTTCTTGAGTATAAGGTAGTAAGCTTGAATTCTTGGTTCTTGAGCTTTCATTACCTTTCTTAATATGAATTGTTTCTAATTAATTTACAAGTTCAAATGAGGAAGGGGTTCTTTGTCTCACAAACAAGGGATTCTCATACAACAATTTGATGTTTTGCTTGGCAATGACCTTAAAATTACATTATTACTAGCAACAACCACATTTATGTAAAAAGTGGTTGATATACGCCGGCGCCATTTTCCACTTTTTTAAATTAATGGTGTCGATCAGTATATCATTGTTGCTAATTAATAGCCAGCATACATCGCCACAACCATGAACATATTTTAATACAATTTAAATATAATAATTAAATATTATTTAGTAATTACTTAATTATTATTTAAAATAAAATAATTAAAAATTTAGTTAATATTCATATAAAATTAAATAATTTAATAATAATACTTAAATAATAATTTAATTATTAAATAATAGTAAATTATTATTTCTTTATAAAAAATATTAAACAATAAATAAATTAT